>JARHVA010000584.1:4690000-4935000 GCA_037957365.1 Torreya grandis
AATAAATTTTTCAAAAGAATTTGAATATCTGTAATGATATCTTTTAGCTTAATTCCCACATTTGATGCTTTATTAACAGCATCTATGACCATTTTAGAGTCTCCTTGTATACTCAAGTTCCTTATTCCTAGGGATATAGCCAATTTTAACCCCCATAGGAGAGCCATTGCTTTAGAATAGTTATTACTCTAGATTATTATTCCACCAGCATAGACAACAATCATCCATCCTTTATCATTCCTTATAATTCCTCTTCCACTAGCTTTACCATCTGACTTTGATGCCCCATCAAAGTTGAGTTTCATCTAGTTAGGCTTTGGGGGAATCCATTTAGTATTTAGTCTCTGTAGGATTTTGTAGTTATTATACTCAGGGATTTGGTTTAAAACCTTCCATTTGGCTGCAATTTGGTTTTCAATTTGAGATAGGGGTTTCTTTGTAGCATGAATCTAGCTGTGGTGACACTTTCCATAAGGATCTTAACAAAAGAGTGAAACACTTGAGATGCATTTTTAGCAGTGTCCCTAAAAATTTTGTGGTTTTGCTCTTTCCATAAAATCCAACTCAAACATGGTAGAGTTTACTTCCATAATTTCATAATCCAAGGATGTGTGAAGGTTGGATTCCAGCTGAGGATTAATTGTTTAAGGTCAAAATTATAGACCCATTCAATACCAAAGTTATTAAGTATTTTGCCCCATAATTCTCAAGCAAAATCACAATGGATGAAGAGGTGTGAAATTGATTCCTCTTTTGAACCATAAAAAAACATCTATTAACCAGGGTAAACCATCTCTTGTGAAGATTATCTTGAGTTAGGATTTTGTTATGAGCAGCAGCCCACCAAAACATGTTAATTTTTGGAATAATTTTATAATTCCAAACATTTTTCCATACATCTTTATTTTGAGCCTCAAGAATGAGAAGATGGTAAGCAAACTTGATAGAAAATGATCCATTCTTATCTGGCCACTAGTAATATTCATCTTCATGGGGGAAGAGAGGGATTTTGATCCCCTGAACACACTGTTATATCTCCCTCACTCTAGGGAAAAGCTCAGGCTAGTGATCATAATAGTCCAATAGATTTTTCCAGCTCCACCTCCCATTGTTATTTTCCATATAATCACTGACTCTATTTCCAAAAAATTGAGTAGCCAAGTTAGCAATCTCTCCATAGTTTCCTTGTGTGATGAGAGTCTTGTCCTTTAACTAGATATCATCCCAAAATTTAATATGCTGACCATTTCCAAGTTTCCATCTAATTCCCTGCTTAAGAAGGCTTCTGCTTTTTAGCATTTTATTCCATATCACAGATCCCTGGGGTAATCGCATCTGTTGATAAAGTTGGAATCATCAGTGATATGCAAGTATTTGGCATACATTATTTCCCCCCAATCATTATTTTTATGGATCAGGTTCCAACTAATTTTTGAGAGAAGGGCTTTGTTCATGTTCCTGATAGACCTAATATTGAGTCCACCATGAGATTTTGGAAGACACACTTTTTCCCATCTGACTAAGGACATTCTCTATTTGTCTTCCACCCTCGTCCATAAAAATTTTCTTTGAATCTATTTTAGTTTGTCATCAAAATATGCAAGAATTTTAAGAAGAGATAGGAAATATGTAGGAATACCTTGCAGCGAGGCTCGAAGAAGTTGTAATTTACCAACACTGCTGAGGAATTTCCCTTTCCAACCAAGAAGTTTTCTCTGCATTCTTTCCACAATTCCATTCCAAAAATTAGGATATACCTCTTTGATCGTGAGTGGGAGACCCAGGTAGGTAGCTGGTAGAGCAGCTTTAACACATTCTAATTTATCAATGATTATATGTCTAAGGTCATTAGGAGTGTTGAGGAAATACACATTTGTTTATTGGAAATTTATCCTTTGCCCAGACTCTATGGCATAATTGTTTAAGATATTCTTCCATCTTCTAGCTTTGATCACTGATGAGATGCCAAAAAAGTCATCCACAAACTACTGCACCACCATAGGATAAAGGGAGGAGGTAGGTTTGATTCCCACTAACTTTTTTGAGGCTATATTTGCTTGTATGTATCTTGATAGTTCCTCTACCATAATGATGAATAAGTACAGGGAGAAAGGGTCTCCCTGGTGAATTCCTCTTGAAGATGAGAAAAACCCTCTAGGCACACCATTTACCAAAACCAAAAATTTTGTAGAAGAGATAGCGTTCCATATCAAGCGAGAAAATTTATCATTAAACCCAATTTTTTTGATGACTTGGAATAGAAAAGTCCATGAGACTCTATCATATGCTTTAGAAATATCTAGCTTGAGAGCCATACCAGGGATACTACTCTTATCCATGGAGTGAATAGTCTCATGTGTGGTGATCACAACATCAAGAATCTTCCTACCCAGGATGAAACCTTTTGTGCAGAAGAAATAATTTTGTCTAGAAAAGGTTGAATCCTCATAACTAGCACTTTAGTACATAGCTTATAAATAGTGTTGCATAGACTAATGGGCCTGAAATCAATAAGGTGTGTAGGTTGTGATTTTTTAGGAACAAGTAATATGAGGGTATTATTAGCTAGTTTCAAAAGGTATTATTAGGTTGTCATTTTATTTTTTTGTTATTAGAATAGAGTGAATGCTTTTAACCTTGGGAATCTATTAGGTTGGTGTGTGATTATGTTAGACTATAGGCCTTGGAAACCTTCCTAGCATGATATGTTGTGATAAGTGATCCCCTAAGGTCTAGTGGATCCCCATATTGGTCATGATCTCCCTTAATAAGTGTATCCCCAATTAGAAGTGTAGGTATGTTATCTTCTTTGAGCCAGGATTATTTTATAGACATGATGCATTTCCAATTGCATACATTCTAGTGAACCTGATGTGAATCCTATCCCACCACTAGTTGGGTTATCTTCATGTTTCCATTCTTGTTTCTTTTTTTGTTAGTATTAGCATTCACTTTGGCTTCACCTTCATATTACATTCTGATGAACCTAATGTGAAACTAGTCCTTATAGGATTTATTTAACTTTATTTTTCTTTTTTTTTTATCATCATTTTGATCATATACTTTGATATACTAGATCAATTCTGTCGACCCAACTATTTTTCTCCATGCACAAGTTTTTGAGAACAGGTAACTATATCAACCTAGTCAACCTAGTATAAGTTTTTAGACTTTTAAACATCCAATTTAACCTATTAGGTCAACCCAGTTGACCCCTTATAGTTTCAACACTTTTCAACAGGTTCCTATACAACTTGATCGATACTATCAACCTCATTTAATTATTTCTCAATCATACTTCAAGGTTTTTCATCAATAATCTTCCTTCATTACATCTTTGATCTACTAAAGTTCCTTTCTACTTATTTGTATCTCTCTTTTCTCTCTTTCCTTTCATAGTTTGTAATCTTTAAAAATACCCTTGCATAGTCAACTAGATCGACACTGTCAACCTAGTTCTATGTTTTATGTTCTATCTAAAATAACTAGACCAACACTGCCAACCTAACTCATTTTTAGACCTTGCTTCTATAGTACAGGTTTGACCTTGTCAACCCTATTCTATATTTTGTGTATATAGTGTCGACACTATACCTTATTTAAAATTTGGAATTAACCTCATATATGTTAGTAATTAACTCACACTTTATTTTCTTATCGTTTGCATGCTTAGAATAGTTCACAATATACTATTAATCTCTTAGTTTCACTATTTCTATTTTATGCACATGGGATTTTTAATTAATCACTTAGTTTCACTATTTCTATTTTATGCACACATGGACAAATGACATAACATAAATAAGCACTTTAACATCTATCAACCCAAGGCCAATCTATTTGGATTTCATCACCAAAGGGGAAACTGATTTGATGCTTTGTTCAAGTATAAAGTATGGTAGATTACTATCTAGTACCTTACTTATAGCCAACTTCCAATCACATTAAAAATCATATATTAATAATCTAATAAACATTCATGTTAACCAATTAGTTATCTCTTTAATTTTTAAGTTTATTGTTTGCTCTTTGCTCAATTATGTGTGCAAAAACTTGTATTAGTCAATGTTGGTGCAATATTTTTTTGTGCTTCAATTGGATTGGCCAACATTAATCCAATTGACTATCTATATCCTTTTGGTAATTATTTACATTACTTACAAAATTGTATTATTCATAACTTGCTATCAACTTTCTCATCTTCCCTATTTGAATTCTTTACTTCATCATGAATCCAACACATTTTATGATTTTTAAAATGGATGAGTACATACAAAGATATAGGAAAAATAAAGAATTTACCTATTTTTAGGCTTTGTTTACTATACAAAATCGACCCAATCAACCATATACTATCTACAAACCTTTTTAAGCCTCTATCCACTATAAAAGATCAACCTAGTCAACCTTATACTATTTACAGACTTTTTTTCAATCTTTGTTTGCTATACAAGATCAACTTAGTTGACCTTGTACTATTTTCAGACCCTTTTCACCCCTTATTTGATATACAAGATCGACCCAATTGCCCCTATACTATTTTATATCACTGTTTTATTCCCCTTGTGTGGTTATCTAGTCTTGTTTCATCATGATGACATATTTTTAGCCTTCTTTTAGTCTATAACATTGCATAATGAAGGACTTGGATAATAACCTCACTTATTCATTACTTTAGATGAAACTATCCAATTTCTTCCTTCATCTCATCCTAGGCCTGAACCACTCACTACATAATGCAATGTAGTTGAGGTCATTCATACTAATACTCCTCCTAACACCAATTTTGGGAATCCTCCACCTATAAAGAATCTTCCTCCCATCAACACTAACAATCCTCTTCTTATCAACACTACCAATACCCCTCCATCAAAACTAATACCCCACCTTCAAATCCACCTATTGATACAACTCAACTTCTTCATCATGAAAACAACAAATCAATCTCAAATTATGAACATTAAAAACATTTATGTAACATAATTAGTCAACCACCTCAAGTCATTATGTCTCAACCAAATCAAAATTTTGTCCCTCCTCCTCATAGAGATGCCAATGGGAATATCATCCCTCAACCTCCAATGAATAACAAAATGCTTCAATATCTTCAAAATGAGACTTTATCCCCATTCATTACATCCATACATATTGGAAACATTTATCCAATTATCACATATAATGGGACTAAGGACCCTACTATATTTCTTAATTATTTTGGTAATATCTATAAGGAATGGGTCCAAACTAACACCTTTGATACCACCAATATTTTAGCCAAAAAAAAATTTGGTAATGAAATTAAATGGTACAACCAAATTCCTAGACATTCCATCTCATAAATATAATATTTATTCAATGTTTTAGTGAAGGAATTCTAATATGATGATCTTCCTAAAAATTACCTTAGCCATTTCATCAATGCCAAGCAACTTCCTAATGAATCTTCTCATTATTCCATCAAATGATGAAATTATCTTGATCATAAAGTGGACCATAACATGAATGATGATACTCTTTTAAAACTATTTTTCACGGCTCATAAACCTCCCCTTCAATACAAAGTTTGAATCTTTTCACCTCAAACTTTAGAAGAAGCCTTAGACCAAGAAAAAATGAAAGATTTTATTATGACTCAATTTGAACCATCTCAAAAAACTACTAAAGCACCTTTTAAATCATGTTATCATAACATTGATTCATCCAATCCTCCCCAACCTCAAAATGGAGCATCCAATTAAAATAATGTTAACCCAACCCACCCACCCTTGACTCTAGAACAACTTAGTAACACATTTCCACCTTCTAAACCCATGATCTTTGATCCTTCCAAACCTCCTCCAAAATGGTACAATCTTGATAAATTTTATTTGTGGCATTCTACTATAGGTTATTCATATGAATCTTGTTATGATCTTCATTTATTTCTTCTTTCTTCCTTTCTTCATCCACATTTCAATCTTGATATTCTTACAAAACAATGTTATCAAGACTATCTTCAAGCTTCACAAATTTAATCTCAAGAACCACATTCACATCGAAATAAATTGCCTAATGATCATCAATAATTATCACATACCTATACCTTACCTACTATTTTTTTTCCAAACCATAGTTGATCCTTCTTCCTACATCAATAAGGAAAGGATAGCTAACATGAACAATTTTAAACATATTGTGGCATCCATTGAACCTCAACCTCTTAGGCTACATGAACCAAAGGAGTAATTAGTTCAAATTCCTACTCCAAAGTATATCATACATGGTCCTCTTTTACCTCTTCATACCTATCCTACCCATCATATGTCACATTTTATCTCCTTAAAATCTAACAAACCAACACATTTGTCTATCTCCAAATGTACCTATCAACCCAATACAAATCATTTTAATGGTTCAATGTTACCTCACTCCAACTCACATGTTTGGGCATCTTATGATACCTATCCGCATGTCCCTTTAAACTTTGGGCATACCTACATACACTTAACCTTTAGGGTATCATGTGATACCCACTCTTATTATACAATGCATAATAAAAAATATATTCAACTTTAAGAAACCTTTCGAGACTTATAGACTTGTATTTCACATACTCATGTTTGATATAGACATTACCATAGATCTTAATTTTTATTTTTGTCTTGTGTTTCTTTATTTTTATGCACTTTCTTTCTATTAATTTATTTTTTCTAGAATCATTGTCTTCCTTTACATTGTTTGGTTTTATTTCACATTACATTTGGCATTTTCTTTCATTTTTATCCTCATATATTTCTTTTATTCTTGTATTTTATGCCATTCTTTGCCTTAGTAGATTTATGATCATTTTTTCCCCTTTCTTTAGCATTTTCCTCTTGATATACCATAGTCTTCTTTATATTCTTTAATTTTCTCTTTTTTTGGCACCCCTTAGGTTTTTCTTTTGTGAGTTGCCTCTTAAGATCATGGATTGGACCTAAATTTCCTCACAAAAATACCATATTTTTGTTTACCTCACTTTATCTTTCACTTGCTTGTTGTCACCCTGATGGGTTTTTATTTTATGAGTTTAAGTATAATACCATGGATAGGATCCAACCCTCATAAAATTACCATATTTTGATGTTTTTATATGATCCTTATTCTCAACTTTAGTTTTGCTTCTTTTGATAGATGAAATTTTCACAACAATCTATGTTAGCATTTTTTCATTAATTTCCATCATTCTTATTATAAGGAATCACACTTTTATATCATTGTATCCCTTTTTACCCTTTGTCATATTTTTTTGTGATTTGAAGTAATTTAAAGTGTTTCATATGTCACTCCTCTTGATTTCCCTTTTATTTCACTCCTCATTAGATAAAACAAGGTTGAAATCAAGATAACACTTTTATTTCACCTATATTTATGATACTCTTAGACCCCATGCTCTTTGAATTTTCTCTCTCTTAGTAACCTTATCCCAAGTATTAAAATGAAAGTCATCTTTAACACCCATGTTTGGTTTTTCAAATCCATATGGAGGAGGGATATAAAAAGACATCAAGAAACTTAAAATCCAAATCATTTGAAACAAAAGGAAATGATATCTAAAAGGAAACATAAAAATCTCAAAATTCAAATTCACATCGAAAGACATGATTACAAGCACATATCTTATCTCTAATTGAAGCTCAAACTCCATAGTCGACCTCACATAGAGTTGAGGTCCTTTGGGGTGTGGTAGGCTAGTAGATTGGAAATAGGGGATTTTAAAAAACCTCTATGGTGATACCTACTTTCTCACACAAGTACCCAATCTTCACAATATACTGATGACTTTGTAAGGGGTCCTAAATAACAAGAAACACATTGTGGAGAGGTAGGTCAATTTTAATTTTCATGTATATAGCCTTCATGGGATGATATATATACTCTATTTTTTTAACTAATACTTGTGTGGCTAAGAGAGCTTCTTCATAGTCCTTAAAGTTTAAAGTCCTCTTGTTTTGAAAAACTTAATTTGAGTGCCTTGACTTTGATAAAGGTTTTATTTACCTTGGTTTTCCTTCATTCTCCCCTCCACCCATTTAATTTCCCCCTTGAAAGATAAATTATGATTCAAAATCTATTTTCCCTCTTCTTTGCTTCCTTCTTACTAACCTCTTAAAATCATTCTAGCATTACTTTGTTTTAGTTTTATCTATCCTTAGAGAAAAATAACATGTTTGTGTAACTATGGATCACTCTTTTCTTTCATTTATCATTATTATACTACACTTTTATTATGTACAATTGAGTTTTCACCCTTTTGCCATTATTACATATATGTATTCTTCATGTTTATTTTCCATATTCAATTACATTTCATTTTCTTTCTTTCATGTTTTCCTTTTTGCCTATCTTACATGAGCTTACTTTTCACCTTCTTCCATATATTTGTTAGCTTTGTCTTATATTGATGTTATTTTTTATCAATCATGTTTTACATGATTTTTCAACATGATTTATTATGTTGTCTTATCATTTATCATTCTTTTTCCATTCATTTGTCATTCATTTTCCATCCTTTTGTCATTTATTTGCCTTCAATATTATAGCCTTACCTTACCAATCCTAATCTACCCAATTTTCTTAAATCTTTGTCTCTACTAACCTATTATATGCCTATTTTTCAAAACTTTTGATTTTTGGCTATTTTTTGCACTAACTTCTATAGGTTTGTCTAGTTTTCTCTACATTGGACACCTTCACACTTCTTACAGCCTATTTATTTATCTACAACACTAAGGTAAGTAAAGGTATGTGTTTTTCAATATAATTATTTCTTTTATCCTATTTAATACTTACTACACTTTACTTATCATTAACATTATGTGTTATCATGTTATTTTCTTGAAGCACCATCACGTGTTTCACTTATGTGACACATGATGAGCTTTAAGTGGGGCATATATATACACAATATTTTTAGACTTTTATTGATTATTGAAACATTGTATCTTGTAGGAACCTATCGATTCTCAATCTCTCTGAGTGTATGCCTTAAGGGGTGCATCGAAAAAGGGGTGGGAAGAACATCGATGCTTCATAAGATTATTGTTCCTTTTTCCACTTACCATCTACACACATGCCTTGTAAAATCATTTACCCTAATCTTATTTTTCTCAATTCTAGCCATTCCAATATTTTCCTCCTTCCATTCCTCTATTTTTTGCCTTAACACCCTTTTGGATAGTTAGTTATACTGGGCTGATTGGGTCAACCTAGTTAGTTTAGGGGTATTTTTCACTTTCTTAGATTGTTAGCCTTTCAGTCGACCTAGCTCAAACCTGCTGATTATCCCCAAAAACACATTGGGTCAATTGGGTCAACCTTATATAGTTGATATTCTTGGGAGGATTTAGGAAAATATCCACATATATATACAAGTTCATTTCCCACCATTTTAGAAGAGAACAATTATTAGTGAATAAGTGTGAATGAACATATGATTGTTGACCATTCTACTTGAGGAATAAAGCTTAGGGTTCCATACTTTTAGAGATACGGATCTTGTCTTATGGATAAGTCTTTTGGATGCTTAGATAGGTTTTTTCATCCTAGAGTTGATTTATCTTAGTTATCCTTACATACCAAAACAATCTCTTATGAATCACCTTGTCCAAGGGAGAAATGAAGGCTTGGTGGGTTCATCTTCAAATGTAAGTATTCCTAACTTTATTTCTTGTTTGTAAGAGTAGATAGACAATGTATTTTTATTTTTATCCCATGTATTAGGACTATGTATACACTGGCATAAGTATATCTCTTCTAATACATGTTTTATTTATTTGTTTTATTATTTCTAACCCCCCAAATTGTACCACAATCTTTGGTGTGCACTAGATTATATTTTACTTTCTTGTTATTAGAATAGATTGAATGATTTTAATCTTAGGACTCCATTAGGTTTGTTATGTGATTTTGTTATACTATAGGCTTTATAACCCTTTCTATCATGATATGTTTTGATAAGTGATCCCCTAATCAGGTCTAACAGATCTCTATATTGGTCATGCTCCTGTTTAATAAGTGTATTAGAAATTGAAAGTGTAGGTATGCTCTATCTTCTCTAAGCCAAGATTGATTTATAGACATGATGCATTTATGATTGCATACATCATGTGCCTTAGTGAATAAATTCTCCCCTCTCATCATATAAACCACTTGATAAGTCATTTGTGGGCCATGCCACATCACCTAGATGCCACCTCACATGCATAGCCATTTCCAACTCACCACTACCACCTCATTACATGAATAGTGACCATTAATAGTGATTGTGAATAGTAACCCATGAATAGTGACCATGAATAATGAATTTACACTTAAAAATTCTCCCACTTGAAGTCAATATACATAACTTCCTATTGTTGTATTCACTTAACAAATTTATCACTCTGATCTTCTTTATCCATGAAGACCAACTAAAGTTAAACATAACTTTAACTTCACTTCTAAAACTACCTTAGTTATCATATATATATAGGATTTTTACTTGTATATATCTTCTCTAACTTTAGTACATCCTCTTATAATACTATCTATATAAAATGACACCATAACTAAATATATTTTATCCTGGAGTAAAAATCTAATTTTTCACAAGATGAATAACACTTTGACTAGCATTGAAAAGTATAAATTTTATTTATTAGTATCCTAACTCATCCATCAACCTATGTAGCCATATCATTCCTTTGATTAATTTTGTATTGGCAACATACTCAACCTCTATGCTAAAAAGTGCCATCACCATCTATAGATGTGATATGTCATTAAACTATTATACCACCTATAATGAGCACATACCCTATAGTACTCCTTCTACCATCTAGATCACTTACCATGTCTAAATCAACATACCTTCATAATGTCACATCCAATACACCATAATATAATACTATATCTCTAGTCCCTCTTAAGTAATAAAGGATCCATTTGACTACCTTCCAATGTTCCTATTATGGGGTATAATTTCACCCTTATGGAAGACTTATTTAGGCCCTCCCACTCCCAACCATAATATTAGAACAACCCTAGGTTGTGGGTATCCTATGGTGAGGTTGAACCTCCATATAAGGTCATCTTTCTATTGATGGATCACCTAAACTAATGCCTTTACTGGAAAAAGGGATAGAGAGGGATAAAGGGTTACTAAGAGAGATAAAAAGGTGATGTACCAAATTAAATGAGGACTCACATAAGCATTAAATAAACACTGATGGAACACAAGATAATACTAGATCATATAATCTCACCTACTAGTTAATTACATAAGTATTTCACAAACTAAGCTCATAAGTAATGAATGAAGAAAGGAAGAATTCTAAGATTCACACTAGGCATACATTAATGGTAGAAATATCATGAGTTCATACCTATAAATAACTTGAAAACACCTTAAAATAGTTAAGAAAGAAGGAAAATGGACATGTAATAAACTCCATAATGTCATCATGCACAAGTGTTTTAAACACAATTCAGAGGCAAAGAGATAGGTAAAAAAAGTCTTTATTGCTTCAAGAGGTATTAATTAAAAATTTTGACAAGGTCTAGCCTTATCAAATGAGAGTCTCCTATCTCAAGATATCTCAAAGAGTCCTCTTTTTTCTCTTCTTTCCAAAATCAGAGAGTCTATCTAAAATTAAAGAGAGTCTTGCAATGGGGAATAAATGGGAGATATAGGAAAAAGGGGAAGAGAAAGAAGAAAAATGTAATTAGAAATAAATAAATGGGCTACCACCACCTTTCAATTAATTCCCAACCACTTTGGATCAATTAGAACCAATCCTTCTTGACAATTTTAGCCTCCATTAGCTCCAATAGCCTTTCAGCCTTCTCATTGGATGAGAAATACACTACAAGACAAGAATTTGTTGAGGATGATGAGTCATGATCTTACCAATAAGGGAAAGTCTTTAAAGGCTTTGAAAAATAATTGAATGTTCCACCTATACTCTCCAATCTCTAAATATCTTTATTGAAACTTCTAATCCACCCTTTACTTGGCATCATTATAAGGAAAAAATCCTCATATCCATGGACTTGATAGAGCCATGACTATGTCTACTTTAAGTGGTTATAGGTACCTATTTATCGAGGATGTGACCATGTCAAAAGATAAGACACTTATTTTCATAATCATAACTCTACCCATAATTTAAACCCTAGACATAGGTCTACTATAGATGAAAACTAATCCCATTTATTAGTTTTCATATAGTCATCATTTCAATGAAGATATGCCATATGTTAAGCCTTGTTCTTTATCTTCATTAGGTTTAAATAAACCTATTATACCTCTGAACATTATGGAATCCAAGAAATCATTTTACATATGGATCCCATTTCAAATAATGATGAACATAATCATGAAACAACATTTTAAACTCAAAAAACAAGTTATGTGGGTTCTAAATTCTCAAACCAAAGGTCCAAACTGAGCTTTAATGGTGTCTTTCAAACTTTAAATATCTACTCTAACTTGACCTAAATCATATTTGGATATCATATTTATGCATTTACCTACCTAGGTGGTAAAATATTCTGATCCAATGTGTCTACCTATGTGGCATCCTCACCACACTATTTAACATATTTTTAAAAATATGATTATCACAAATCTGGACACATGTCACCATCTCATGCCTCTTGGAACTTGATTTGATTTTATCTATCGATCTTTAATTTGGGCTCCCCAAATTGTGAAACTTGGAAAACCCATATTTAATTTATGGATCTTACTACTAGTCTTCATTTGGTTACTAATTTTGTGCCACATGGTGGCCTCATTTATAATCTAGGATCATTGACCTTTTGACTTTGCTTACACCATTAATTTACATCCATATGGTCAAACATGCTCCATAAAATCTACTTTTTCCTGATCATACATGCTCCATTGATTTGCATGGAAGTTCACCAAAATCAAGACACTTTTCCTCATCTCATTCATTCTCAAGATCTATTGACCTTTCAACCTTTAGCTTACCATTGATCTCTAATTGTATGATTAAACACACACCATAGATTTACATTTGACTTATTGACTTCATGAGATCATCTATGTGTCATTGATATTTGATCTGAGCTCTTGAGATCATGCCACTAAGCATCATTATGATCAACTTGAGCCTGGTTAAGGATTTGTAAATCTAAATAGTTATTTGTTGTGGCTTTAAATTGACATCCTTGGTCACATCCCATATTGGTAGATCATTTTTAAATGCTTATATATTGAGATTAAAAAACTCATCAAGACACCAAACTTGTAGGGGATGGTATTGTCACAAAAAAATACCACTTTTATGTAGTTAATCAAATTTGGTTGGTTTCTCAAGTATACTTATGAAATATACAACTAGAGTGACTAATTTATTCTTTCATGATGTGCCATGATGGTCTGGTTCCTCAAAATCACCAAATTCACATATTAAGATTTCTTAAAGTGTTTCAAAAGCTTGCAAATGACATGAGGTATTTATGAAGTTTATCTACTCCTTTTACCATTATATTTCTCTTCAATCAAAACTCTACTTAGCTTCTTATCCCACTTTTAGGTTAAAAAATGTATGTGGGCCAAATTTGGCCAACACTTATGGTGACTCGATAGGGAAGCATGATTTTTATGCTTAATAACCCAAATTAATTGCCTTCTCTGATCTATTAGGCATATGGGGTCATAAGTACTCCTCCCAACTGACATGAAACTGATACAAGACTATCCCTTTTTATAAAACCCTCTCTTAAATCAATAAATAATAATAATAATAATAAAACAAACATGCATTTGTGTTTCATGAGCACTTATAGAACACACATACATAAACCAAACTAACTAACCTAAGCACAAACTAACCTAAAATAAATACTTCCTCCTAGATCAAAGGGGAAGTTTGAAAACATTCTTGCTTCATGGAATGAGGTATTGAAGGAGGCATGTAACCTTTTGACTATTGGCATTGATACCTCCATCTTTTTCATGGTGTTCACCAACTTCTTTAGCATGATATCCAATGAAGACAAGGAAATTCCAACTAGGTTAGCTATGGAGATGGAATCTTCTTACATCTAAATAGCCTCATATTTCTCATAGGATTATTCAACTACAACCTTTAATGGTGGTTCAAAAATGCATACCTCCTTAGTTTTCATGGTGCTACCAATAAGATTAGGTCTCCTCTTAGCTACAAGTTCCTCAAGCTCATCAAGGAGCTCTGCATAATCTACCCAATCTTAGTCATTATCCTCCATGGAAAACACTTTCTCTACATTCTCAAGTACTTGACCTTTAACTTGGAAAAGCTCTTCAAGCTCTAGAAAGAGCTCCATTTTCTATTACCAATCATCTAAGAGTGGTTCAAAATTAGGCTGAGGTATTGAGTCATCTTCAAGAAAAATAACTTCCACCTTAGTCTCAAGAGATTCTTCTATAATTTAAATGCCTTAAAGAATGTCTTGAAGTTCACTTTCATCCTTGATAGCACACTAAAAATTAGATTTTTTAGGATCATCAATAACTTTAAGATTAGATATGGAGTCTTCTTCAAATACCTCTCTCTTCAAGTCTTGGCGACATTTTATATGGATAGTTGCAAGGTAATCTTAAATATATTTCTCTTCATTCAAGAAAGTAGAGTTGTAATTTTATTCACCAAGGGGATTCCCTATGGTGATTTCTTCTTCATATTCAAACATGACATCCTCTTGATCGGCTATAGATTGAGTCCTTTCCTCTTCATTTCCTTCCCTCAAAATGGGCTCTTTCTCAAGAAAGGGTGGGATAGATGGTTGATGGATGGTCTCATGGGTGTGAGATAAAAGATGAGGGGTATTGGAAGGCTTAGGAAATAGGGATTCACTATTAAGTTCATAGGTAAGTGATTTCTTTGGTTGATTAGAAGGAAGAACACCTACATAAGTAGAAGTTGTACCTTGTTAATATCCTCTTTGAGGCTCTCTAATAACAACATACTCATTATTTAGGTTCTTTGTATTCCCACATATTTAGCCTATCTATTGAGAATTTAAAGCACTTATTTGACAAGTCTATTTTCCCTTTGATCTCCCATTGGTTTCCTTTTATCTCTTCAAACATCTCCAACCTCTACATACAACTCTGGGTAGCACCTCTTAGCCATTCCATGAGATGATTAGGGAGCACATCATACTCATCATCGCATGTTCTCATATCATCTTCAATAACTTGTAACTATGGTATGAATTCTAATAATGACTTGATATAGGATGTAAATAATTAATGGGGGTAATTATGGGGATCAAGACAAACTTTAGCTTGTTGTATTCTAGCCTATAAGAATTTACACTTTATCTTGTAGCATATTTTTCATAAAATTAATGAGATTACCAGATTCCTTAGGATAAGACTCATGAGGATCCTCTTGAGGTTCATAGGCATCATGATTTGGTTGGTAAGGTTCACACTAGAATTTATAAGAAGGAATTTATGGATAGTTATCTTGATAAACTCCCTCATAGGTCTATCTAACAACATGATGTCTATATATAGAGGGAAATGGAGGACCATAGGGCTGCCATGGTTCATATGATTGATGGGAATTTTGATAGGACCACTAAGAAGTATAACATGGTTATAATAAGGTTGATAAGGAGGTTCATGATATGGGTATTCACCATATATATTCATATCAACCTCATATGTTAAATAAGATGCAAAAAATGATCAATATATTCAATGAGATATAACTAGGTTACTTACAACCAGAAGCTTTCATTTGGAGTCACTATTGGTGCTAACTTGTTTGCTTCTAAAAGATGATTATAGGAAAGACACACCAACATTATTTCCACTCTCTTTGACCTTAGTCCCACCAAACATGCTATAAATTTTTGTGACATAGAATTACACCCTTTTGGGATAATTCTTTAGGCTATCCCACTCCTAGACATAATATTAGAATAAACCTAGGCTGTGGGTATCATGTGTTGAGGTTGAACCTCTAGAGAAGGATGGCTTCCTCTTGATGGATCACCTAAACTAATTATTTTAATAGGAAAAGGTGTAGATATGGGTAAAGGGTTACTAAGATATCTAAAAATGTGATGCACCAAAGTAAATTGGGACTCACATAAGCATGAAATAAACACTAAAGATACACAAGACAATACTAGCTCACATAATATTACCAACTAGGTAATTGCATAAGTATTTCACAAAATAGGCTCACAAGCAATTAATGAAGCAAGGAGGAATTCTAATATTCACACCAAGAATACATTAATGGTATAAAGAGTATGAGTTTAGACCTACAAACAACATGAAAACACCTGGAAATAGGCAAGAAATAATGATAATGGACATGGAATAAACACCTTCATAATGTCATCATGGACAAGCTTTCTAAACATAATTTATAGGAAAAGAGATAGGTAAAGAAAAACTTTATTTATTCAAGAGGTCTTTCATACAAATTTTGACAGGGTATAGCCTTATCAAATGAGAGTCTCCTATCTCAAGATATCTTAGAGAGTTATCTTTTTGATCTTCTTTCCAAAATCAAAGAGTCTATCTAAAATTAGAGAGGGTCCTACAATGGGGAAGAAATGGGAGATATAAGAGAAAGGGGAAGAGAAGAGAGAGAGAGAGAGAGAGAGAGAGAGAGAGAGAGAGAGAGAGAGAGAGAGAGAGAGAGAGAGAGAGAGAGAGAGAGAGAGAGAGAGAGAGAGAGAGAGAGAGAGAGAGAGAGAGAGAGCACAATAAAGAAATCAATAAATGGGTTGCCACCACATTTCAATGAATTCCCAACCACTTTTGATCAATTAAAACCAATCCTTCTTGACAATTTTAACCTCCATTATCTCCAAAAACCTTTGATCCTTCTCATTGGCTAAGAAATATACTATAAGATAATAATTTGTTGAGAATGATGAGTCATGATCTTACCAAGAAGTGAAAGTATTTAAAGGTTCTAAAAAATAATTAAATGCTCCACCTGCACTCTCCAATCCCCAAATATCTTTCTTGTAACTTATACACCACCCTCCACTTGGATTTACTATAAAGACAAAATCCTCATATCCATGGACCTAATAGAGCCATGACTATGTCTACTTTAAGTGGTTGTAGGTACCTTTTTATCAAGGATGAGACCATGTCAAAAGATAAGACGCTTCTTTTCATAATCATAACTCTACCCCTACTTTAAACCCTAGATATAGGTCTACTATAGATGAAAACCAATCCCATTTATTATTTTTCATATAGTCATCATTTAATGAAGATTTTCCATATGATAAGCCTCATTATTTATCTTCATTAGGTTTAAATAAACCTATTTTACCTCTAAACATTATGGAAGCCAAGAACTCATTCTAAACATAGATACCCTTTCAAAGAATGATGAATATAGTCATGAAACAACATTGCAACCTCAAAAAAATAAGTCTTGTGGGTTTTAAATTTTCAAGCTAGAGGTCCAAACTGAGTTGTAATGGCATCCCTTGAACTTGAAATATCTACTCTAGCTTGACCTAAATCATATTTGGCTCTTGGCTTTATGCATTTTCCTTCCTAGGTGGTAAATTATTTTGATCTAATGTGTCTACCTATGTGGCATCCTTGCCATTTTGTTTAACATATTTTTAAAAATATGACCATTAAAAATTTGTACACATGTCACCATATTGTGCCTCCTAAAACTTGATTGAATTTACTCCATCAATATTTTATTTGGACTCTCTAAATTATGAAACTTGGCAACCCCATGTTCAATATATAGATCTTACTACTATTCTTCATCTGATTGTCACTTTTAAACCACATGGTAGCCTCACATGCAATCTAGGCTCATTAACCTTTTGACTTTGTCTATACTATCTATCTACATATATGTGGTCGAATGCAATCTAATGGATCTAATTTTGCCTAATCAAATGCATTCCATTGATTTTATCGAGTGTTCATCATGATTAAGACACTTGTCCTCATCTCATTCATTCTCAAGGTCTTCTAACGACCTTGAGCTCGCCATTGATCTTTGATTGTATAATTGAATATGCATCATAGATCTACATTTAATTTATTGACTTTGTGAGGTCATCCATGCGTCTTTAATATTTGATTCAAACTCCCAATATCATACCACTTGGTAGCCCTGCATTTAAATTGATACTTGTTAAGGATTTTTAAATACAAATAGCTATTTGTTGTGGCTTTAAATTGACATCCCTAGGCATGTCCCATACTACTAGATAATTTTTAAAGGCTTATATCTTGAGATAGAAAACTCATCAAGACACCAAACTTGAAGGGGATGATCTTGTCATAAAATACACCATTTTCATGCAATTCTTCAACTTTGGTTGGTTTCTAAAGTACTCTTATGAAATGTATAACTAGTTTGACTTATTCTTTCTTGCATGACATGCCATGATGGTTTGGTTCCTTTAAATCACCAATTATACACTTCAAGATTACTTAAAGTGTTTAAAAATATTGTAAATTACATGAGGTCTTCATGAAGTCTATCTACTCTTTTTTACCATTAGATCGCTCTTCAATCAGAACTCTTCTCAGCTTCTTACCCCACCTTTAGGAAAAAAATTATATGTGTGCTAAATTTGTCCAACATTTACTTTTTGGATCACTCATGAGCCTACTCACTACTCCCAATGCATGTGTAATGTCTAGCCTCATACACACCATTTCATACATCAAACTACCAACTACTGATGAGTAAGGTGTCTTGGACATGTGATTTTTTCTTCTTATGTCTTATTACATAGTTCCTTATTTAATTTTAAGTGGCCTACCAAAATTATCACAACGACTTTTGCATCTTACATGCCAAAATTTTCTAAGAATATCTTGATCTAATCTCCTTGTGATAGTGTTTACTTCTGATTTTTTCTATCTCAAATTTTTCTCATACCAAATATCTATTTAGTAGCACCTAAATCCTTCATATAAAAAGAATCACTCAACTATATCTCGAGTACATTGATATCCTGCATGTTATAACCTATAACCAACATGTCATCTACATAAAAAATAAGGAAAATATAGTTTATATTTTAAATTCTTTTAAAATAAACATAATGGTTAGAATGACATCTTAAATAACCTTGTTCTAACATAAAATTGTCAAACTTAAGATACCATTGTCTTGGTGCTTGCTTAAGATCATAAAATATTTTCATCAGTTTACACACCAAATTATCCTTACCACTAAATTCAAAACCTTGTGGTTTCTCCATGTATATATCCTCCTCCAAATCCCTATGAAAGAAAGTAGTCTTCACATCTAACTGTTCTAAATGCAAATCTTAAACTACAACTAAACTCAAAATAGTTCTAGCATAAATCATCTTAATAATGAAGAAGATATTTCATCAAAATCTATACCTTTATTCTATGAAAAATCTTTCACCACCAATTTGTCTTTATATTTATTATTAACTCCATCTTCCATCTTCATCTTGTACACCCACTTATTCTACAATGCCTTATTAACCTTTGGAAGCTCCACTAAATCCCATGTTTGGTTTGTTATAAGAGAGTCATATTCCTCATCCATAACTTGATTCCAGTTCTCTTTTGCATCAACTTGCACTACCTCTTCAAATCTATATATCTCACCACCATCAATAAGTAACACATAGTTAAAATAATGATAAAACCTTTTGGGTGGTCTACTTACTCTACTATATCTTCTCATAAAAATATTTTGGGGTTCCATATTTATAACTAGCACATTTGAGACATATTCATTTGTGATGTCCTCCAACATTGTGTATTGTTTCTTTGCCTCTTCTTCCTTATTTCACAATAACAAATCCCTATACATGACTTTTTCATTTAAGATAACATCTCTACTTCTAATGATTTTCATATCTTCTAAATCCCACAACTGAAATCCAAAGTCATTAGTACCATGACCAATAAAATTAAATTTATTAGACTTAGACTCTAATTTGGACCTATTATTTTTATCATTGTGAGAAAAATATTCATGACCAAAGACATTTAAAAAAGAATAGTCTACCTTATTACCAGTCCATGTCTCCTTTGGTATGTCACCATTCAAGGTACTAGAATGTCCTCTATTTATTGTAGGTCATGGACCATGCAACCCACATTATTGTATCTACATCATTCACCAAAACTATAAGAGTAACCCTACATGCAATATCATGCTCCTAGCACATTCCATGATATTCATGTTCATCCTCTCTGACACACCATTTTTTGTGGTGTTCCTACAATTATCTTCTACATACATATTCCATTTAGTGAACATTATTTATCAAACTCTTTGTTGCATTATTATCCACCATTATCTGACCTCAAGCACTTTAAATTTAAACTTGTTTCATTCTCAACCAAATCTCTCCATCTCTTCAATGTAAAAAACACATCAAATTTATGTTTTAAAAAATAAACCCAAACCTTCCTATTTGTATCATCAATAAATGTGACATAATATAATAAACCACCAAGTGAAGATACCTAAGCTAGTCCCCATACATCCAAATACACAATCCCTAACTTTTTCTCCTTCTTGGCTAGTCTAACTCTAAGAAATTACACATGTTTATATTTCCCATACATACTTCTTCACACAAGTCCAAGCAAATTTACTTTAGACAAGACAATCTCTCCTTTGCATGTAATATTTCCATGCCTTTATCACTTATGTGGCCAAGTTTGTAGTGCCCCAAAGTTATGTCTATACCTATAGTGGTTAAAGCACATGATGCATTATTACTAATTATGGCTAAATATAATTTTTGGTGATCTATTTTGTACCCTTGATGAGGAGAATAATGTTCATATTTTCCTCAAACCTAGTCCAAAATGGGAGTGGCCTATAGACTGTGGGTTGCCTAGTTGTAGGTCACATGTCTATATTTCATTGGGCTAACTATACTAATTAAATTCAACTATCTTTAAGACCTAAAATTGTCACAATAAAAAGGGAAAGATATGTGAAAACTAGTGAAAGAACCTATTCTAAATGTTGATTTACCAATTAATTAGATATCCACTCTTATCTATATTATTTGAAACCCACTAATGCACCTGATAGAGATAATGTCTGATTAAAATCCTTAATAGTGTTCTAAGAATGAGTATTTTTTATGGAGGTTGAATAGGACTCTACAACTTGAAGGACCAAGCCTAGATATGCACAAGATATTAGTGACTTGTGACACTTCAAGAAACACTCGTACTTGCTAAAACTTTATATAACCTATAATAAACTAAAAATATGAAGCGAGATGTATGAAAGGACATACAAATGATAACATGATGTATGCATTCTATAAATCAAACTTATATAAAGCACACTAGAATTCAACAAGAATCTACAAATGTCTTCTATTGATTCAAGAGAGTTACAAGGTAATTTTGGTAGAGCTTTGCTACACCCAATAAAAGGATACAAAAATAAAAGATCAATACCTACTTAAATAGAAATTTTCAAGGATAATAAAGAATATTATAGGTGTGAAAGAGGCCATGAATGAGGCCAATGTGGTGTAGATTAGTTACAATAAGCATATTCAACATCCTCATGCATTGAATACATTCAATGGGTCCACTCTGGCATTTGGGGAGGATGTGGGAGCTATAAATCCATCTTTTGACTTTATTTAAGACTAAAAAATGCTTAAAATATTAAAATATTCCATCTTATGTCAATTACAAAACACAAATGGAGTGTGAATGGGCCTTCTTGAGGTGTTGAACAGCCTCTCCTTTAATGTACATGCTGAGTGGTCCATGAAACTACCTCTATCCTATCATAATGACATTCATTTTGGGGTGTGATCACATAGAGCATAGTTACCAATGCTTATAAATGGTCAATAAATGTTATCACACCACCTTTTACTTTTTTAACTCTTCTACTTTCAAGATAAGTAGGCTTATTTGCTTATCCTTCAACCTTCTACTCATATCCATTACTTGAATGATCAAACAGTTTAACTAGGCTCTCAGTTCACTTTATAAGACTTAGATAATCTTTGGATAACCTATAATTTATGGAAATTAAGATATTTCAAGTGGTATTTACCTATAAATACATATTATCCTTGCATGAATAGGATAATTAAATTACCTCACAAATAAGTAGTTTAGATAGAAAGAATAGAGATACTTCTAGTTAGTTATGTGGGCCATATTAACATTGAATGAGTAGAACAAGTCTTGAGCTTACTCTTTCAATAGTTTAGAGATTTTAGTTAGGATCTAAAACATAATTTATGCATAAAACCCTATGAATTTTCCTTTTAAAGAAGTGTATGTACTATTTCCATACCATCAAGAGCCATAAGCATGAGCCCCTATGAGTTAGAAATAGGATACATGTATTGGATAAGAAAATTCTATGTATTTAAATGCACTTTTCCCAAAACCTCTCTAGTCAAGTCACTATTAGGGTTTAAAGGAGGTTTAGGAGTGTTTAGGGGTCTAAGGGATTGTTCATGGAGATAAAATCTTGGATCTCTGAACCAATTACATCAAACTCAATCTAATAAACCTCTTTACCTTCCATAAAGTGTTAGACTTTGCATGCATAACACTCAAGTTATGATGAGTACTTGAAGATGCTCATTATGTGAGGAATCATGATTTTGAGAAAGATAGGATATCCATTGGTGAAATTTATAAATACATGGCTTTTATTGGGATTTAATTTAGTCAAAGGGCCTCTAAACAAGGAGATAGCCTTCCCCAAGAAGATATAAAGCACTTCTATCCCTCAAAATGTACCCTAATTTACCTTTTTAATGGCATAGTGATAGTGGGAGTCATGGATTGATATATTTTAAACATGAATCATGAATATTGGTTTGAATCCTAGAGTTAAAAAATCATAATTGCATCATATATGATCTGAACATCACCTTAAATACCTCAAGAGGTAGCATCATAGGCTTTAATGTATGGATTCTCCTCCTTTGGATGTATATAGCCATATATTTCAACACCTATACCTCTCTACTTTATGGACCATTTATGGAGGTCAACATGGAGGCTACTAGAGGGATTGATAAGATGCAAGATTCATTCTCCTTTCTCAAACTCATTATGCACACAAATACTCCTAGTATCCTTAATTTTGAGCTCAAACTAGAATTTTCAGTTCCATTATATACAAATTTACCCTTACACATTCAAAAAAGTGGATCATTACAATTATTATAGGACTTTAAGGTCATTTCATGGCCAAATTATCTCATATGGATGGGTTTTTAGGCTAAACTCCCCCATCAAGTATTTTTTGGGGTTTTTGTAGGGTTTGAGATGTCCACCATATTAATGATGGTTCATGGAGAATGGAAATCCAAACTAGGAAAAAATTCCATGGATATTTATAAAATTATCCTCCTCATCTTTCATTAATGGTTTGGGTTCCCATGTAGAAGTTGATTAGAGATATGAATGTTAGAAGATGAGGTTAGGGTTCTTTATAGGTAGTTTTGAGTGCTTAACTTCTTAAGGTTCATTCACAAAGACTATCCACAAATTTCAAACCAATATTCCATGGATTTTTATTCCATACAGAGACATAAACTTCCCTATGATATTTGGATCTTATCATGTATGTGGTGGAGTGGGTGAGCATTTGAAGATGGTGTTCAAACTGACTGTGTGTGGATTGACTGACTAGAGTAGGGTTTGAAGGCACTTGAACCAAATTTATAACATTTTTTCACTTATAACCCTATTTTTAGGTATTAAACACACTCTTACACATTAAATTTTCCATTCAACTAGTTATAATACATTTTATGAATCTCAAAATGGCACTGGGGTCCTTGAGAAGGCTTGTATGCTTGACTGTGTTGACCTATTGCCAAGACTTTTGTCTATTGGTTTATGTATTATACATTTATATGAGGTTAATTAACAATAAAACACAATAAATTAATATATAAAACCCCTCTATGTATCTCAAATAGTCTATAGACCTTATATAACATAAATGCACCCTTTAACTCACCGAGTAACTGTGACAGACAAGCCTTGGTATGAGACAAAATAATGGGTATAACCACTGTTCGTATAGAATAATTGAATATGAGTGTCTTTAATTAGTATTATAACCATTTTTACACATTTTTTGTGCTTTTTCATTCCAATAAAGGTCCCAAACCACTAATTTGGCTAAAATTGGCTCTAAACTACCTATTAACTATGTACGAAGGCATACAAATTTTTAGAATGGCCTTTTAAATTGCATACTAAGGTATTTATTACCATGTGGGTGTTAAACATGTGTTTAGGTTCATCATTATTCCTATTTTATGTCTTACCAACATTCCTTTCTTTACATATCTTACCCTTTCACTTCAATATAGGTCTCATGTCTGCGCATGCTCATGTGGTTCTGAGCCTGTGTAGGTGTTATTATGCCTTCATCATTGGTGATAACCACTAAGTTTCATTATAAAATGTATAAAAATTGTAATTTATTATATTATTATTTCATTCTTATCCCTTTTTGGATGAAGTCATGATATATACTAGTGATGTCACATATAACCACCTGCTAGTATGACTACATATAGGGCTTTGTTAGCAAGCTTGTATAGCATGAAGGTTATCTATATAGTTATTTTAAATTATGGTATGAGTAGTTTATATCACCATTCAATAATTTTAGGTTTAAATTATCTAATATTCATACCAACTGTCATTCTTTTAATAGTCTACATATTATTTCTTGGGATCCTACTATAGTAAGCCTAAAAGGGCGGGTTGTAGGTGTACATTTGCATTCTCAGCTCACCATATGACCATATGGGCCCAACATCCTATTTTTATAATAATTATGATGGTTCTAATGGATTTTTTAGGTCACCTTGACATGATATAATCTTTTGAAGAAGGGTGGATGAATGGAGGAGGATCATAGTGGAGAGATATATGGACTATAGGGCATGGAAACATGGATAACATAATGCAAATGGTAGTGAAAACACATTAAAACCATATGGGTATGAAAATGACATGGAATGGATGGAAATAATTCTCTTAATACTAGTCCATATGAACCTTTTTGACCTTATTAGACATATCTAAGAAACCATAGAAGTTTGGGGGCAAATATGAATTATATATAGTCCTAAAATAAAACCTCAAACACTTAGAAAAACCTCAACTTTCAAAAAAACCTTAAACCCTTGTAAAAGGTGATTAAGTGAACTTGGAGACATAGAAGGTGGTTTAAAGGCTTATGTGGCCACCATAAAGGTTTATAAGTTTGGTTTTAAGGATATGAAGGTGACATACCATTAACCCAAATTCTCTTTTCATGCTTTTGGGTTACAATTAAAGCTCTATAGATTCCCTTGAATTACATACAATGATCTTTACATATGCGTAAGTCTTCTCTTCTTGGGATCTAATGAGATAGAAAGGGACATTCAATATTCACCCTAAGAAAGAATTCATTAGAAACCTTGAAACACATCTATAAACTCTTCCATATAGCTCTTAACTCTAGACAAAGACATCAAACCTTGGTTCATTGCATAGACTTACTTGTAGGCTATACATAGGAGCTAGATATGAAGGTTGGCTAGCCATATGAGCTGATATATTTGATTAAAATGATAATAGTGATATGGAAGTACCATTAAATACTCAAGGAAGTAGCATCCATGATTAGTTTAAGTAGACAAGGTAAAATTCTTTGAAAACCATTCAATTTAAATGGACCTATATAGATGAGAGGGTCATAGGGATTACTTAAATTATTAAGGAATGTTCATAAAGGATAGGGGATGAATCTCTAGACAAATGACCATGGGTGAAAGTTTCATAAGTCTACTTTCTATGGTTAGGAACTTGGACCCCACTCTCTCTACCCTATATGGTATGAGTAGAAAATTGAGGAGCTCTTTGAGTCTACAAATGATCTCAAAGGAGATATGGAATGCTTTTGAGATCCTAAGACACTAATAAACACTTCTCTCTTCACCATTTTATATCTCTAACCTCCTTATATAAAATCATGACTCTGTCTAGGTAGGTCCATATAGTACATATCTATACTACTAAAAAAACTTTTGTAGAATATCATTTTTCTCATAAATCCTCCTTGTTTCAGACCTAAAACATTGTTATTAAGTGTTATAGAGGGAAAATAAGGGCCATATAACACTCTGAACCTTATGGTATGAATTGAGGGAGTTGAAGAGTCATAATATAGCATGTGTGGGGTCCATTCATGAGGAATTCGCATTGACCTTGGTGTTAGTGGATTCAATGAGGCATGCAACATTATAGTGATGGCTTGATGATATTTATGAAGTCTGTTATAGTTTTTTTGGGGTAGTTTAGTGGTCTTTTAAAGCCAAATTAAATCTTATTATGATAATGATTTTTCACATATCTATAACCTTCGGATGGCATATCAATTGAATTATCATAGTAATACATATAAAAGACCCTTATTATTTATGAAACCTCAATTAAAACTTAATAAACCTTCTATGATATTCCTTGAAATCTTAAGAATGAGTATACCTCATGTTATCAAGTAGAACCAATATGTTTATGAGCTCTATCAAACTACCTCCTTAGTTTATCTTCATTATGGTAACTTTTAACTATTGGGACTCTATAAAAGTGATAAAATAATATATAATAATTCTTAAACATCATGACACTACTTGACTTGAGTTGGATAGAAGGAATGAAGGCTTCCAAAGCAAAGGTATGACATGACAAAATAGTGAACTATTTAAACAACCCTCTCAACTCATGATATGACTGACAACCATGGTACTAAATATGGATCATGACTTAAGGAATAAGGTTGACCTATTTCTAGGTTTGGGACTAGAAAGTAATCAACATTTTTGGTGACTCAACTATCTTGACCATCATGTTGATTAAAGAACTCAAAAAATGTTTAAACTTGCTCTTGATGTCTTATCAAATGGGACTTGACTACTCATGAATTTTTCCTTATCTTTTCACACTCTTGAGAAAATGAGACACAACTAAAAAACAAAGTATAATAAGGTAAACAATGTACAACTACCAAATAATGAGACTAAGAAACAAACATGACACATGTGTAGAAGCACTTGGATAGAAAAGATAATTCTATCTACTTATGTACAAGAGAAACATGAAAGAGACTAATAGAAGGATTTTAGGAACCTCCTATTGATAGGGATGGGGATTTCCTCACCATTAAATATAGAATCTCAAATTCTTTACTTTATTTTTAGTATGTGATGATGTAAGGTCTACTCTAAAGGCTATCAAATTTTGAGTGTTTACCTAGCTTTACAGGATCCTCATCCCATTTCAAGACTACATCTCTCTATTGTAATGTCCTAGATGAAGCCATTTTGTCCAATGAATTCTTGACCTGATATTTATTAGACCACATTGAATGCAAGACATTATCTCTTATATCCTTTAACTACTTTAGTTCATCTATTCTCTCTTGCATAACATCATCTTCTAGGAGATCAAGTTGATGGCCAAGAGCTAAGGAAGGAAGCTCAAGGGAAATGGGAAATCTTGCCTCTCTACCATAGACAAGGAGGTATGGGGAAACTTCTTAGGTGTCATTCTATCTACCTATAAGGTAGTTTTCAATCTTATATACCACTCTCTTTGGTTTTCTTCCATGATTATCTTAAAGATCCTTATCAATTTCTTGTTTTTGGACTCCACTAGTCCATTTCCATATAGGTAATAATTAGAGGATGATTTGAGGTAGATTCCATGTCTAATGTCCCACTCACATACCTTGGTAATGCTAAAGGCTAATGCATTATCATAGGTGATTTTTTAAGGTACACCAAATCTAGTCATAAGATCATCATAAAACTCTAAGATAAAATTCTCATTAGTCTCAAGTATAGTTACCTCCACCCATATTATGAAGTAGTCAGTGGATATGATGACCCACTTATGTCTAGCACTAGGTATTAGACATTCCAAAGGGTATTTTCATGTATGCATAAGTGCCCCATTTTATGGTGAAGACATTCTTATGTCTATCTTATTATTTAATCAAGATTTGATTCTAACTAGAGTAACCATCAAGCAAGGAGAACCTATGAGATCCTACAACCTTATAAAGTATTTGATCCATGGAGGGCAGTGGGTAGTGGTCCCTCAAAGAAACCTTGTTAAGTCTCTAAAGTCAACATATGAGCGTATATCCTCATTCTTCTTCCTCACAAGAATAAGGTTTACTACCCATGAGTAATTTTTGATGGGGAATATTATCTAGGATTAAATAAATTTTAACAACTCTCTTTTCATGAGATCTTATACCTTAGGATTGAATAGCCTTTAATTTTTCCTTACCAATTTTACATTATTTTCTAATTCTATGGTATGTTGGTCAAGATTGGGGTCAAATCCCTTTAGATCATATTACTCTCATGAAAAAATATCTAAATACTCTTGGCACAAGGAAATGAATGTATCTCTCACTTTTGTTGTGTTTAATTTCCCCATCTTAAGTAGCTTGTCCCTACATATGATTATCTTCTCATAGTTATCTTCTTTAGTTGAGATACCTACCTTATCCATTCTCATCTAATTATATTAATTTAATATTCTCTCCAATGTCACTAGTCCCTTGGGTAATTTACTAGACCTTATCTATAATATTTGATCATGAAATTGATGTTACAATTTACCTTGATTCTTATGGTATAATTCTACCTCTTGCATGAGAAAACACACAATCTGCTCATCACTTGAAAATGCCTACCAACTCACCTCATTTTTAGGTATAAATGGCCTACATATGACCTTACTTTTTGATTTTCCTTTAGTGACCTTGACTCCATCTATAATTTGATATTGGGCATCAATCATTGTAAGTCTATATGAATGGTGATTAGACTCCCTTGGTATGGAAAAGATGTCAAATTCCAAGAATTCCTAAAAGTATTCCCATACTCATTGTTTTTAGGCATTCAATAAATGGTTCTTAACTACACTAAAAAACCTCACTTGCTTCACTACAAGCTCACTATCACCTTTCACTTGTATAAGTTTGATGCCTCTTCTTCTTGCTTCTTGTAGTCTATGTCTAAGGGATTCATACTCATTGTGTTTGAAGTAAAACTAAATTATAATCTTATAGCTAAGTTGTACTTCTAATCTAAATGGGAAACTAACATGAATCCATCCCTACTACCATTATTTAACCTTGCATCATCAAATAATAAGGTTCATATGCCATCATGCTCTTGAGTTGAGCTTGTGAGACTAGGAATAATATCCCCTTCCTCATGCATGTATTACACCCCTATTTCTACCTCTTGAATGGTATTTTAGGGGTCAAATCCATGGTTATCATCTACCCGTTCATAAAGGAGTAGATGTAATATATATTCAACATGATCCTTGGGTTCTTACTCACTGATATTCTCATCCTCATCAAGTATATTATAGTTTACATTAGAGATATTGGTCATATAGGGTTCTAAGTGGAACCTATAAATAGGTTAAAACCTAATAGTGACCCTAGTCTCATATTTGGTCCTAAAGATCATGTATGACTAGTCAGATAAAAAGTAACCCCAATATTTATAGTGAAGTCCCTAGATAGGCATACGATAAGGTATAAAGGTAAATCAACAACCATCACATCTTATGTGATAGTGTAATTGGGATAGGTTATTGAGTTACTTAAGTATGTGTTGGGATGGCCTTATAATTCCCCAATCTATCATCTACCATTTTTCTTTTATCCCTTGTGGGTGATGCAACTGTATCATCTATCCTTTGTGCATTCTAACCCAAGTTTGATTCCACATGTTCAAAGGTATGCCCTCCTTCTTGGAATTTATAAGGGTTGTATCATTAGGTAATTTTCTCACTTCCCTTATTATTATTTTTTATAACTTCTACTAGTTTCATGGTAGGCCTGTCACCATGATGCATTAAAGGACCTTATGGTGGAGGAGGTATAGTGTCATCAGCTTGAATTGTGATATAATGTGCAAAATAGAATTTTGATATGTTTCCCTACTTTTAGAAATTACAATCTCATTTGAATTCCCCCATGGATTATACCATTGATCCTCTTATGTAATATTGTTTTGTGTTGGCACCAATGCCCCTGAGCTACTTACAACATTGGGGTTATATCTATTATAGGGTCTAACCTTGGGCTTGGTAATTTTGTGGGTAAGGGGGTCTATTTTAAATATAATATGTGTATGGAGCTTGATAATGGGTTGATAGGGTCTGTAAGAGGTTTGTTTTTGCCTCTCTAAGGCTAATTTTTTATTTTTTCTTTCAACAAACCTTCAATATTCCCAAGCCTATCTACTTGGCTATCATCAAATTATCCTTGGTTATTTGGAGTAGGTAATGGATCAATGGTGGGGGTAGTAGGTTGGAGCTCAAGAAATAGGGAAATAGGGGCCTATGAGCTAATTTACTTGATTATATCAAGCAATTTTCTACCCTAAAGGAGATTTCACAAGCCTCTGGTAATGTTGCCCAACCCATGGACTATATCATTACTAAAACATCTAAATTTAAGGCCCTTAGTTAATATTAAAGGCATAATTAGGTGTAGGATTTATGATAACATGGATTCTATCCTAAGACTTTTGAAATCTATAGTTAAAGTCAACCATAGATTCTTGGGGTACCCTATTGATTGAGGTGAGTTGCTCAACTAGTGATACATGGTCACTTCTCTATTCAAAGTGTTTATATAGGAATTCACCAAACTCATCCCAAGTGTTTATAGAGATAGGAGTGAGACCTGTATACCACTGAAGGGTTTGGATACATTTTCTTGGGTGATGTTATGTATTGAGCATGGGTTTATTATATCAACTATGTGTTTTATGGGAATGGTAGATTTTTCCCCTATGAAGTATAGAAAAATATTCAAGGAGGAATTTATGATACCATAATATTAGTTGAGGTTGAGATAGATCCCACCATTTAATTGTACAAATGCTTGTAATCTAGGCCTTACCATTGGAGTTGGTGGACTCATAACAGGTTATGTATAGACAAAATTGGTAGAGTTAGGAGATTTGGGAGAATTTGGGGGTGTGGGATTTAGATTAACAATAGGGACCCTATTTATCCTTTCAATATTTAATGGTAATTTAATAAAATAAATATTCTTACCTTTTGAAACTGACCTAGTGGAAACTTGGTACAAGAAACTACCTTTCAATCTATTATTAGTTATCAATAGCCTTCTAAATGTCTTCCCACATTGTCAAGCTTGTCAAATTAGGTTTCCAAGGTCCTTGATTTCTAGTCCCACTAGGCATGCCAGAACTTTTGGTGATCTATATTGCACCCTTGATGAGGAGAAGATTGTTCATGTCTTCCTCAAACCTAGCCTAACACGGGAGTGACCTATAGACTATGGGATGCCTAATATGCAAGTCACACCTCTAGATTTTATGGGGATATCTCCCCTATTTTGTCAATTCAACTCTCTCTAAGACCTAAACTTATCACAAGGAAAAGGGAAAGAGATGTGAAAACTAGTGAAATAACCTACTCTAAATGTTTATGCACCAATTAATTAAATATCCACTCTTAGCTATATTATTTTAAACCTAATAATGGACCTGATAGATATAATGACTGATAAAAATCCTTAATAGTGTTCTAATAATGATTATTTTGTATGGGGGTTGAATAGGAATCTACAACTTCAAGGACTAAGCCTAGATTTGCATAAGATACTAGTGACTTAGACACTTAAGAAACACTCCTACATACTAACAGTTCACACAACCTATAATAGACTGTGAATTTAAAGTAAGGTACATGAAAGTAAATATAGATGATAACATGGTGCATAAGTTATATAAATAAAACTTATATAAATCAAACTAACATTCAACAAGAAGTATACAAATGTATTTTATTGATTAAAGAGAGTTACAAGGTAATTTTAGAAGATCTTTGATACTCCTAGCTGAGGGATACCAAAAAAAGAGCTCAATGCCTACTTAAATAGAAATTTTCAAGGAGAAGAGATAATATTTTATTCATGGAAGAGGCCATGAATGAGTCTAATGTTGTGTAGGGTGTGAACATAGGATTGCAATAAGAGGAGATCAGTATTGTGTTAGTAAATAAAATAAATCAATCAAAAACACACTAAACTAACACCCTAATCCTATCTCAAAAGAGGAACTTAGTTAAAAAAAATGGAAAGCACAACTAAAACATGAAATAAATACCTTCCTTTACCTTCCTTGGATGTTCCAAAATTCTTGTTGTAGTGGCTTATTTGGTTTGTGCTCATAAAGTTTGCATTAATGAAGTGTGGCTACCTTCATCTCTCTTTGGCACCTTGTTTGTCATTGACTTAGATATGCTTGGATCTGAATTTGAGAATTATAACACTAATATGTAATTATTTTGAATACATTTAGGAATTATAAGTTTGGCATAAAAGAGCTTAAAATTCAATAGGCAAGGCCTAATATTTATAGATTTTCAAAAATGGTTAAAATCAACCTGAACTATCCATCCCAAGATGGAGATGTGTGGCTAAGGATTAATTAAATTATGTAATTAAAATTCATAAATAGGATCATCAATATTTGGGATATAGGGGCATTAACTAATAATGGAGGGTCATAATGAGGCATGAGAGGAATTAATTTAGATATTTGTGGCATTTATGGCTTGCGGATGTCACCCCATAGGATGATGCCATTTGATGATGTTGTTAATGACAATCAATTTCTAAAAATATTTATTCAAAATTTTTTATGGAAAATTAACTTAATCTCTTAATTTGTTTTAAATAGCCTTAAATATGATTAGTCAAATTTGATGCAAAGCCTTGGCAATTTGAGCACAAATTAATCAAATTTGTCAAAATGTCATATTATTAGCTCAAAATTTGACTGGAATAGAATTAGAAGTTGGTGTTAGATGATTTGGAACCATTATCCCATTTAGGATGTTTTCAATGAAAAATAACAAAGGCACATGTCTTGTATAATAAATTTGATATAAAATAGTAATACAAAGCACCTATGTGTGAAAATGTCATTTTGACTCAAAATAATCTAATCAAAGTTAGTTGCTTCATAAATTGAATTACCCCATTTAATGACACTATGGCCAAAATTATTACTTGAATATATCAAATTCAACTCATTTAATGTGTTTAGTGTTTTTAATCCAAATTGTGTATTTTGGTTGAAATTGGTCAAAACCCTGATTGATGGTCGTTGGTGGCTAGATTTAGGTGTCTATAGTTTGCCCATGTTTGGGAAGATGTTGTAAATCATAGGCAAAGAAATGTATTCTCAAATAATGATATATGTATTATATGCCAAAAAGAAGATGATGGTTGAATAAAAATCTTCAAAGAGTGTTTGGGAAGCTTATGATGATGCCCCCTTGAGGGAGTGGTTGTCACATTTGTTGATGGATAGTCCCTCAAGAAAGAAGCAAGAAGAAAGGTGAAATTAACCCATGGCTGAGATTAATCCAAATGATAAAATTCTTGCATAAATTAATTTAAAAAGGACATTGATTTTCCCAAAGGTGGTTATAATCAAGAATAAAAGTCAAAATAATGATTTGCCCATAGGCAGTTATAATAATTAAGGGGACCTAGATTGTTTTATAAAGATGATTATGCTCCAGTTAGGGCTGATTATAAAGCATAACTCAAGGATATAACCTAGAATATAGATTAAAGATGAACATGTGTAAACATAGATGCAATAGTTTTAATGACTAAAGAAGCCACAAACACCTAGGGATATGATGATGTGTAAAGTGATGAAAGGGATGGATAGTACTAGTTTAGGTTGCTTGTAGACCTTTTTGACCAATGTAATGTGATGAAAAGGTAAAAAAGTTTCTCCTTGGCACCTTGGATAGTACAAGCAATCAAATCAATCCAAAATTATTATTATAGTGGCTTTTTTGGTTTTTCCTCATGAAGTCTACATCAATGAAGTGTGGCTACCTCCATCTCTCTTTGGCACTTTGTTTGGATTTGACTTGGCTTGTCTTGGATCAATATTTTGGAATTTTAACACTAAAATTCAATGATTTTTAATGCATTTGGGAATTACAAGTTTGGCATGAAAGAGATTAAAATTCAATAGGTAAGGCCTCCTATTTATATATTTTTAAAAATGGTTAGAATCAACTTGAACATCCATCTCAAGATGGAGATGTGTGGCTAAGGATTAATTCAATTATGTAATTAAAATCAATAAATAAGATCATTAATATTTGGGATAGAGGGGCATTAAATATGCATGGAGGGTATTAATGAGGCATGGGAGGTATTAATTTAGATATTTATGGCATTTGTGGTTTGTGGATGCCACCCCATATGATGATGTCATTTGGTGATGTAGTTAATGACAATCAATTTCTAAAAAGGATTTATTTAACAAGTTACATGGAAAATTAACTTAATCTCTTGATTTTTTTTAATTATTCTTAAACATGATTAGTCAACTTTGATGTAAAACCTTGGCAATTTGTGCACATATTAATTAAATTGATCAAAATGTCATATTATTGGCTTAAAATTTGATTAGATTAGAATTGGAAGTCGATGTTAGATGTGTTAGAACTGTTATCCCATTTAGGATGTTGTCAATGCAAAATAACAAAGGCACATGTCTCATATAATAAATTTGATAGAAAAGAGCAATCTAGAGCACCTAGGTGCAAAAATGTCATTTTGACTCAAAATGATCTGAACAAATTTAGTTACTTCATAATTGCATTGCCCCATTTAATGACACTCTAGCTAAAATTGGTACTTGAATATATCAATTTCAACTCATTTAATGTGTTTTAGTGTTTTTAGGCCAAATTATGCTTTTTGGCTTAATTGATGGTCATTGGTGGCCAGATTTAGGTGTCTATATAGGGTAGTTACAACAAGCCTATTCAACATCCTCATACATTGACATGCATTCAATGGGTCCTCTTTGGTGTTTGGGGAGGATATGGAGGCTATAAATCCCTCAATTGACTTTATTCAGGCCTCAATAATGCTTAAAATATTCTAATATTCCCTCTTATGTCAATTACACAACACAAATAGAGTGTGAATGGGCCTTATTGAGGTATTTAACAGCCTCTCCTTCAATGTGTATGCTGAGTGGTCCATAAAAATACCTCTATCCTATCATAATGACATTCATTTTGGGGTGTGATCACTTGAAGGATAGTTACCAATGCTTAGATATGGTCAATAAATGTTATCACACCACCTTTTGCTTGTTATACTCTTCTACTTTCAAGATAAGTAGGTTTATTTACTTGTACTTCAACCTTCTACTCATATCCATTTCTTGAATGATCAAATAGTTTAACTAGGCTCTTAATTTACCTAATAGGACTTATATCATCTTTGGATAACCTATAATGTATTGACATTGAGATCTTTCAAGTGTTTTTTACCTACAAATACATATTATCCTTGCATGACTAGGATAATTGGACTACCTCACAGACTGAGAGTTTGGATAGAAAGAACATAGACACTTTGAGTTAATTCCATGGGACATATTGACATTTAATGAGTAAAACAAGTGTTGATATTACTATTCCAATAGTTTAAAACTTTAAGTTAGGTTCTAAAACATAATTTATGCCTAAAACCCTACCGATTTGCCTTTTTAGGAAGTGTTTGTGTAGTTTATGTACCATCAGGATCCATGAGCATTAGCCCCTTTGAGTTAGAAATAGTATCCAAGTTTTGGGTAAGAAACTTATGTGCATTTAAATTCACTTTCCCTAAACCTCTCTAATCAAGTCATTATTAGGGTTTAAAGGAGGTTTAGGAGTAATTGGGGGTCTAAGGGGTTGGTTCATGGGGATCAAAGCTTAGATATCTGAACCAATTGAAATTAAGCCAATATAACTTATTACCTTCCATGAAGTGTTAAACTCCCCATGTATAACATTAAATCTATGATGAGCACTTGAATATGGTTATTATGTGAGGAATCATGCTTTTGAGTAGGATTAGGATATCCATAGGTAAAATGGCTAACTATAGGGTTTTTATTGGATTCTAGGTTAGTTAAAAGGCCTCTAAACAAGGTGATAACCTTCTCGAAGAAGATTTAAACAACTCCTATTCCTCAAAATGTACTATTCTTTACCTTTTTTATGGCATAGTGATAGTGGGAGTCATGGATTGATATGTTGTAGACATGAATCATGAATCTTGGTTTGAATATTGGTGCTACAAAGCATAATTGCATCATATATGATATGAACATCACCTTAAATATCTAAAGAGGTAGCATCATAAGATTTAATGTATCACTTGTTCTCTTATAGATACATATAGTAATAAATTTCAACACTTGTGCCTCTTTGCTTGATGGACCAATCATAAAGGTCAACATGGAGGCTATTATAAGGCTTTATAAGATGTTTTAAGACTCATTCTCCCTTCTCAAACTCATTTTGAATATAAATACTCCCAATATCCTTGATTTTGAGCTCAAACTAGCAATTTTAGGTCCATTATGTATAGATTTACCCCTACACATGCCAAACAATGAGTTAATATGATTTTTATAGGACCTTAGTAGACCTTAAATATCATTTCATGGTCAAATTATCTCATATGGATGAGTTTTGAGACTAAACTCCACCATCAAGTCATTTCTAGTGTTTGTGTAAGGTTTGAGATGTTCACCATCTTAATGATGGATCATGGAGTATGGATATCCAAATAAATAAAAATTTACATGTATTTTTATGGAATTTACCTCCTCATATTTCATGAATGGACTGGGTTCCCATGTAGAGTGTGCTTAGAGATATGAATGTTAGAAGATGAGGTTAGGGTTGTTTATAGGCAATTTTGAGTGCTTAAATTCTTAAGGTTAGTTCATAAATAATAAACCATAAATACTAACCAATATTCAATGTATTTTTATTCCATATGGAGAATTAAACTTCCCTAGGACCTTTGGTTTTTAACATACATGTGGTGGAGTGGGTGTGCATTTAAAGATGGTACTCGAACTGACTATGTCTGGATTGACTAGTTTGAACAGGGTTTGAAGGCACTTGAACCAAATTTATCACCTCTTGTCACTTATAAGCATCTTTTTAGGTATTAAAAACCATCTTACACTTTACATTGGCCATTCAAATAGTTACAATTTCTTTAAGGAATCTCAATATGGCACTAGGGTCTGTGAGAAGGCTTATATGCTTGATTATGTTGACCCATTCCCAAGGATTCTAACTATTGGTTTAGTTATTATACCTATATATGAGATTAATTAACCCTAAAACATAATCCATTACTATATAAAAACCTTATGGGGGTCTCAAATAGTTTTTAGACCTTATATAGTATAGATGCACCCTTTAACTCACTAAGTAACTGTGACTAAAAAGCCTTGGTATGAGACAAAATAGTGGGTATACCCACTATTTTTATATCCCATGTTAACATATTAGTGTCTTTAATATGTCATTATTACCATTAATACTCATTTTTGGGGATTGGACATGCCCATAAATGTCCCAAACCACCAATTTGGCTAACACTAGCTCTAAACTTCTTGTTAACTATGTGTTCAGGCATGCAAATTTTGAGTATGGCCATTGACATTGCCTCTTGGGGAATTTATGACCATGGGGGTGTTTATTATGTGATAAATTTCATTATCATACCTAATTTATGTTTTTTCAACATTCATCTCCTTACATATCTTACCTTTCCACTAAGACTTAGGTCTCATGTCTGCCCATACTTGTATAGTTCTGAGCTTGTGTATGTATTATTTTTCCTTCATCATTGGAGATAAACACTAATTTGAATTATCAAATTTATAAAAGTTTTAATTTATTGTATTATAATTACCTTTTTATCCTATTTATAATGAATACACTGATATAGATGAGTGATGTCACATATGACCACCTACTAGTATGATTGTCTATATGGCTTTATTATTAGGCCTGTATAGGTTGAAGGTGATTTATATAGTGCTTGTAAATTCTGGTATGATTATTTAATATGACCATCAACTCGTTTTAGGTGCAAATTTTATAATAGTCATACCAACTCTCATTCTTTGAATAGTCTACATAGTGTTTCTTGGTACCCTGCTAAAGTAATCCTAAAAGGGTTGACTCTAGGTGTAAATTTTCATTCTCAGTTCACTGTATGACCATATGGGACCAACATAATATGGTTCCACTATTTATGATGTTTCTAATGGAGTTTGGAGGTCACTTTTAAATTATCTAACCTTGGGAGGAAGTGTGGATGAATGGAGGAGGATGGTAGTGGAGATATATGGAGTGTAGGGAATGGAAATAGGGGTAACATAATGGAAATGGTAGTGAAGACACAATGCAACCATAGGATTATGAAAATTACATAGAATGGAGGTAAATAATTCTTTTAATAGTAATCCATATGAACATTATAGACCTTACTATATATATTTAAACAAACATGCAAGTTTGGGGGTAGAGATGAAGTATATATAGTCCTAAAATGAAACCTCAGACACTCAATAAAACCTTAACTTTCATAAAAAACCATTAAACCCTACTAAAAGGTGATTGAATGAACTTGGAGACAGAAAAGGTGTTTTACAAGCCTGTGAGGACACCAAAGAGGTTTATAAGTTTTATATAAAGGACATGAAGGTGATTCACCATCAATCCAAATTCTCTTTTCATGATTTTAGGTTACAATTAAAGCTTTGTAGATGCCCTTAAATTACATACAGTCTTGTCATACAGTAATCCTTACATATGCATAAGTCTTCTCTTCTTGGGATATTCTAAGATAGAAAGGGATATTGAATATTCACCCTGAGAAATAATGAATTAAAAACCTTGAAACACCTCTATAAACTCTTCCATATACTTCATAACTCTTGACAAAGACAATAAACCTTGGTATACTGCATAGACTTGCCTATAAGCTATACATAAGAGCTAGTTATGAAGGTTGGTTATCCATGTGAGCTCATACATTTGATTCAAGTGCTATTAGTGATATGGAAGGACCATTTAAGACTCAAGGAAGTATCATCCATGATTATTTTGAGCATACAAGGTAAAATTATTTGAAAACCATTCAGTTTAAATGGGCCTATATAGATGAGAGGGACATAGGGATTCCTTAACTTCTTAAGGAATGTTCATAAAGGATATGGGACTGATCTCCATAAAAATTCCCATGGGTGAAATATTCTTGAGTCTACTTTCTATTGTTAGTGTGAACTATGAGTTTGATTCAAGAGAGGGGATAGATCAAGTGTTAGTTCAAAATGAAATCAAAATAAAATTAACACACTAACAAACATCACATCTCTAGGCCTAGACACTAGGTGGAGCTTAGTAATAGACATACATATGAAAGAAACAACTAAAATATGAAATAAACCTTCTTTCACCTTCTTTGGAGCTTTCAAATGGTTCATAGAGTGGCTTGCTTGGCTTGTGCATCAAAGAGTCTTCATCAATGGAGTTGTTTTGTTCCTTCTCACCTTAACACCTTTGGCTTGTGATGGATTTGGCTTGGATCAATAATTGGGCATGATAACAGTATACTAAATGGATTTTGAACTCATTTAAATAGTATAACTTTACACTATCCAAGCTTAAAATTATGAGTGTGAGGCTTTCTATTTATATATTTTTACAAATGATAAAAATGAATTTGAACCATCCATCTCAAGATGAAGATGTGTGGCTAAGAATCCATTCAATTTTAGAGGCATTAAAGAGGAATGGGAGGGCTTAATTAGATATTGTATGCATTTATGGCCTAGAGACACCTTCCCAAAAAATGATGTCACTTAATGATGCAGAAACTCATTATCAATTTCCAAAAATAAATATTCAACAAATTCCATGGAAAATGAAATTAAGCTCTTGATTAAAATTAATTAGTCTTAAACATGATTTATCAATTTTGGTGCAAATCTTGGAAATTGGTGCTCAAATTAATCAAATTAGTTAAAATGACATATATTGGCTCAAATTTTGATTGAATTAAAATTAGGATGTGATTTTAGATGCATTGGATCTATTATCCCATTTAGGATGTTTCCAACACAAAATAATAAGGGCACATCTCTCATGCAAGAAAATTGGTAGAAAAGAGTAATATAGAGCACCTAGGTGTAAAAAATGTCATTTTGACTTGAAATGATCTGATCAAAGTTAGTTGTCTCATAAATTACATTGACCAATTTAGGGATACATTGGCCAAAATCATCACTTGAATATGATAGGTTCACATCATTTAGCATTTTTTTAGGCCAAATTGTGATATTTTCTAAAAATTAGTTTGAAGCCTAGTTAGAGTCATTGGTGGCTAATTTTAGGTGTCTATAGTTTGCTCCTATTTGGGAAGGTGTTACAAGATATAGGAATAATAACATCTTAAATAATAAAAATTTCATGCATGCCTATAACTTCAATGACAATGGATGAAGTATATGATGCCCCCTCAAAGGAATGGTTGGCACAAGGAGGTTTGAAAATGGTCCCTCAAAAAGAAAGAAGTGAAACAATGGGACCAAAAAAAGGAAGATGTTGGGGTGAGAACACAATGATTCTAAAAAAGCAATCAAAATCACTGAGATTATAAGTGGGATGGTGTAGAATGGTTTGCCTAAAGGCAATTATAAGTAGTGTACCTTGATAGTGGAAATGTGGTATGATAACACAATGATTTACCCAAAAGTGGTTATAATCATTGAGAAGATGCAAATGCCCCAGTTAGGATAGACAAACATGATAATAACATGCCCTTATTTGGTATAAGAAAGTAAATTTGGTGACAACATAATGATTTATCCAAAGGTAGTTATAATCATTGAGAAATGTAGGTGGGATGGTGTACAATGATTTTCCCATAGACAGTTATAATCATTAGACCATGATTATAGAAAACATGATTAATTAGTTGTTGTTGATGATGATGATGATCATGATGATGATAAATTAACATATGGTGTATTGATGAATTAGAACAACCTGTTAGGAGGAAGATGCTCATCTAAGCTAACAAAGGTTGAAATTCTCTCATAGTTATAACTATGTTTGGGATATGACTGGGATGTTGCTAATATCGATGTTGAGGAGATGTTGATGATAATATTACTAAGTATATTTCCTAAGGTTTGTGTTTGATGTACCACTGTGAAGTAGGAACCATGATATAACACCATGAGGATTGGCTTGAAATATTCATAAAGATTGACTCCCATAATCCAATTTTCAAGGGAAAATAATATACCAATGATAAAAACCATGATGATAATGTAGATGTATGAATATGTATGGATTCAAGTGTAAATGTGCAAGGAATCACCCAATGAAAACACATACACTAGATTAAGGCAATAATGTTGAAATCAAACAAATAAGCACACAAACAATAAACAAACAAAGAAACAAAGAAACTAAAAAAACAAATAATAGTTAGTCCTAATGTTAGTATAAACAATGCGGTGAACATTTCCCCTAGAAAATAAGTGATAACTTAACAAACAACAACATGAGATGAAAATAATAAAAGGAAGGGGGTGATTTAGTTGTATCCATATGCACTAAGCAAGTGGACAGTACCTACATAGTTCTATGAACATAATATCCAACAAAAAATTTAGACCAAACGTAGTTCTTCCAGGAAATAGAAAGAAAATGATAACTAATGAAAAACAAACATAATAGATGAGATAAAAGAATAGGAATGATCTTGAAAAATGGAAAGTTTGTGGGATAAAAGGCCAAAAAGGATGGGGAAACTAAGTGACAAGTGACTTGATTGTGACCTAGGAAGGGTTATCATACTACTTAAGGCAAACAAGTGGTTAATGTTCCTGGGTTTTCTAAATGATTTTTACCATTTTTAGAATTTTGGAGTATCTACATGTAATTGAGAATGATGAGACACTAAATGGCCTAATCTCACAAAATGATAAGAGCATTGCTTAGGTTTCTCACAAAATAGCGAGAGCATGGCTTAGGTTTCTCACAAAATGGTGACAGCATGGGCAAAGGGTAACTAAACTGACCTCAACAAGTATTGAGCTTTGCCTACATAGTCCCAGGATGGGACCTCAAGTCACTATAGTTCCACATTATAGTGGAGGAATATGACTAATATAACATCTTATTTAAACAAAACAAGCACAATTGGTATAAAATCATAGTATGGCATATGCAATGGTTAGTTGGTACATTAAGGCATGGTAAACAATTATTACCCTAATTTGCCCATAGGTAGTTATAACTAGGATACAACAACATAGGTCAATGATACTAATTTTCTCATAGGTAGTTATAATTAGGATCAAGCTAATGATGGAGAAAAAAATAAGAAAAGAAGGATGCAATTGCCAAACTATGGTCTTACTACTCTAAAATACAATCTTTATCTAGAATGTGTGAAATAATTATTAAAACTAGATTTGAATCCTCTTTCTAAAATGGTGATGGAACCAAATGTAATAGAACCAAGATTATAGGGTTGGGTAGGGAGGGAGAAATAAACTTGGTTGATGAGGAAGTTATGTTAAAATGGATATGTGATAGGAAAAATTGATAGGCTGGTAGGATGGTAAAATGGTATAGTAAAAATAAGAATATTGATAATATGGTATGACTTGAAATGGTCCTTATAGACAATACACCAAGTAATTAAAGCATAGTACCACTTGAGGTGAATAATGTTCATCAGCTCATCAAGTTCATTTTTTTCTAGTATGGTAATCTTGTATGCTCCTATTTCATAGTTTGTGATAATGATAAAAGGACCAGCCCAGTTGGGTTTGAACTTGCCTTTATACTTATTTTTTACCATGGTATTATTTTACTTCTATTTAATATAAGATCACCATGTTTGAATTATCTATATTTCACACACCAATTTTAGTAACCTCAAAGTCAATTTTGATAGGCTTAGGTATTTTTCACCGCATCCATGCATTTCTCATCAAGTAAATCTAGCTCCCATAGGTGAGATACTTGATAGTCATTGTCATCTAGGACATACTTGAAATAGATGTGTAGAGAAGGAAACTCAACTCAATGAGAATAATGGCCTCAATACCATAAATAAGTGAATATAGAGTGGATCCTATGGGTGTACGATGATTGGTATGATATGCCCAAAGGTCACATAATATTTGAAGGTGCTAATCGTAACCGATATCATTGACAATTTTTTGAGAATGTTGACAATAGTTTTATTTGATGCTTTGGCCTAGCCATTACATTGAGGGTAATATACCATAGAAAAGTGTTATGTGATGTTATATTAAACACAAATTTTTGACATCCTTATTCTTAAATGATCCTCCATTATCATATATAATGTTAGTAAGGATACCGTAATGGCAAATGATATGGTTGAGAATGAACTTGGAAAATTTCTTTCTAGTCACGTAAGTGAGGGGTATATCTTCAACCCACTTAGTGAAATATTCAATGGTAGTATGGATAAGTTTATGGCCATCAGATGAGGTGGGATTGATCTTCCCAATGAGGTTGAGGGCCCATGTAGCAAATGGACATGTCACCAAAATTGGTTTAAGAGTATTAGTTGGGGCATGAATTAGATTGGCATGCCATTGGCACTTATTGCACTTATTCACATATACAATTGCATATGTGTCCATCATGGGCTAATAATAACCAATAGACAAAATATTTTTAGATAAGATTATCTTGCTGGTGTGGGATCCACATACTCCTTCATGAACTTCCCATAATTCTAGTGTAGATTCTATCAAAATTAAACAATGAAATAGAGTTCTATCAAAGCTATGGTGGTAAAGGGTTGATCCAAGTAAGGTATAGATAGTGGTTTGGTGGATGAAGGCTTTAGATTGATTTCAAGATAGGTTAGGTGGTATAATTTAATCATGGAGGTAGTTTTAAAGGTCTGAGTACTATATATATCTAGGACCAACAATATCACAAATCATCATGATAGTTAAAGTTTCATGAGCTAGTGTTAACAAATTCTCGATGAAGAATTGATAATCTTTAACTATGTCCATTTGTCAAATCAAAAATACAATAGTAGCCATAACATCTTCAATTCTATTACATGCCCTTGGTATATGATCAAATTAGACATTAACAATCTATCATTTGAGAGTGTTGACCATGGCCTTATATGGCATCAACTTGTCATCTTTGGTCTAAAAGTGGTTTATAACCTAATTGATGATTAACTTAAAATCACCATAAACCTTGAGATGAGATATGTTCCATTGTAACACTTGTCAAAGTCTCATAACAAGTGCTTCATATTTAGCCATGTTATTGGTATGAGGAAAGCTAATCTTAAATGATTTAGGGATTAGATCCCCCTATGGTGTAATAAATAAAATGATTGACCTTGATGCATGTGTTGTGAATGATCCATCAAAATATAGATTCTAGTGTTTCTCCTCAAGAGGTGTGTCAATGATGGTCATTATGGATTCATCAAGAAATTAGAATGTCAATAGATATGTATCATCAAGGGGTGTTTTAACTAGTTGATCTACAAGAACTTGCCCCTTAATGGCTTTTTGGTTGATGTACTTGATGTCAAAATCACTGAGAAGCATGATCCATTTGTCCATATGACCTTGTAAAATTGTTTTAGATAGTAGATAGTTGAGTATATGTACTTTTGAAATAACCATGACCTTATTGTTTAACATGTAATGGTTTAGTTTATGAGCTATGAAGACCATGGATAAATAGGATTTTTTTTATGGGCATATAATTATGTTCATACATGAATAGCGTATGGATTAAGTAGTACATGGCATGATATTTTCCATTATCATCATGCTAAGCTAAAAATGTTCCTAGGGCATTATCAATAATAGATAGATACAACAAGAATGGTTTTCCTAGATAGTCTTTTAGCTACTAAAAATTTGTCTGACAGTGATCATCCCAGTGAAATGTGACTCCTTTATTTAGAATATGTGTAAAATGATGGAATTTGCTAGCCAACTATGATATGAAGTGTTGGATAGATTGGATCTTACCCTACAAACTATAGAACTACTTTAAATTGGTTGGTGGTGGCATCTCTATTATGGCTTGAACTTTGGTTGGATCAACTTTAATGCCTCAATGAGACATAATGAAGCCAAGAAATTTTCTTGAAGTAACACCAAAGACACACTTATTAGGATTAAGTTTGACTTTGTACTCACACAGTCTTTCAAATATTCTATGTAACACTACTAGATGATCAACCTTGGTCTTTGATTTACCAAGAATGTCATTGACATAGTCTTCAATAATGTCATGCATCATATCATGAAATATTATGGTCATGGATATTTGATAGGTGACCCCTTACATTTTTAATACCAAATGACATAACTTGATAATAGAATATTCCCCATGGAGTGGTGAATGTTGTCTTGTGTTAGTCTTCTAGTGTTATTTTGATCTAGTTGTACCCTGAAAAATCCATCTATTAATGAAAGAATTTCATAACCCATTATGGATTCAATGATCATGTTGATGTTTGGCAATGGAAAGTCCTCCTTAGGGAAATATTTGTTTATATCATGGAAATCAGTATAGATTTTGATTCCTTTTGGCTTTTTTCTAACTAATATAACATTGAAGATGCACTCTAAATAGTCAATCAAATGAATACATCTTGCTTCAAAGAGTTTTTCCAACTCTTTCTTCACTAATATAACAATGCGAGGATGCATCTTACACAACTTTTGTTTTGCTAGTTTGGCATCAAGATTGACCACAAGGTGGTACAAAACTAAGGTAGGGTCTAAACCTAGTATGTGAAAATATGCCCATGAAAATATGTCAACAAATTACCTCAAAAGGGCTGTAAGGACTTCACACTCATTTTTAGTAAGGGATGCACCTAAATTGATCCACTTTGGGTCATATAGGGACTTGATGTTTACCTATGTTTTATCCTCCACTAGAAGGGTCAAACTATCTTCAAGGATAGTGGGCAAAGATTTGAATTGATTGGTAATATTAGATTCCTCTATTGGGACTGGCCTTCAAGTTCTCTAAGGCATGATGAATTAGAGTCCCCTAATGGGAGGTTTAAATATGTAACAAAAACTATTGTAAACTCCTATATGATTCAATCAAAATATTGTTATTCTTAAAAACTTAACTCATACTCATAGACAATTTCATCTTTGGTGGTCTCTTGAGCTATGCTTGAGGAAGGGTGAATACCCCTACTCGATGGTGCCTAAAATAGGTTTTCACCACTAGACTAGCCTTTTTCTTTACTTTTCCCTGGTTAGAAAGAACCTCAAATAGGTTTTCAATTTGGGACCTCAATGTTTTATTTATTTTATTTTGGCTAAGGGTATTCACCCACTCTCTAAACTAGGCTTCAAGATCTAACTTGATTGAGAACCCTGATTTAAGGTTCCCTAATGAAACATTGTCTCTAAGGCCTAAAAAATCATAGAAAGCATCATTGTTTTGAAACTCATCAATTGGCACATTGGATTCTTTTTGGTCCTAGTCTATCCATTAGGTATAATATAATGGTAGTGGGTTATGATGAATGACTAGTCTAAGTTTATAAATAGAATGAGGGTTAAACATGTTGGTCTCAGCTAGGTCATCAAAAAGTCTATGATAAAACTCTACTTTACTACCAACATCATCATCACTAGTTTATGGTGATGGAACGTGATTAAGGTACATAGGGTCACCCCAAGTGGTTTAAATCCAAGTTCATAAGGCCCTTTGTATCTGGTCATGGAAATTGGCTCAAGCATCCCTTGTTGATTTGGTCTAAGGATACATCCTTAATAATCTTGATTATTCATGATTATATTAGGAATATGATACTCTCAATTCTCATAAAAAATGGCCTTATTTTCATTATGAAACCATGATTCATCTCTTTTGAGAGGGTCTTGTTCTAGGCCAGATGTTGGTATAAATGTGATGAGTCATAGACTATACTTTTTACTTTTTCCCTTATATTACCATTTTGGATGAAGTGGCTTGGATTTAGGCCTTCCAAAGGACTTTGGGTTCTATGGAAGGTTTACAATATGAAAGGTATCATGGGTCACATACTCTCCTAGGCCATTAGGTGAGATGGTAAAATGATTGGATATTTCAGGAGGAGGCACATGGGAAAGTGAATCAAGGGTATTATGATCAATGAAATTATCCTATAGTAAATTAAGGAGTATTTCCTTTCCCTTATCCTTCTTGGCCAATATATTCATGTCAAAATGATAGTTATAGCTATGGATGTGAATATCTGAGTATAAAAACCTTTATTCCCTGAGTGCAAGAACTTGATACATTGGTTCAACATCAATAGGATGACACAAATTTTAGGCAACTAAGGTCTACCCAAAATCATATTGTATGACAAATTGAGATCTAACACATGGAGAAGTGTATCATGGGTCAAGGTTGCAAGAATAAATCACAAACAGATGGTGCCTTATGATTCTCATTCCTCATTGTCATAGGATTTAATGGTTATTGTTTTATATTAAAGATCTATTGTCATATACCTAAGAAGGTTGATGAGCTTTAGAGACACTATGTTTATACCTGATCCATTGTCTATAAGGACAAATTTCACTTTGTGGTGACTTATGAAAACTTTAATTTATAAGTGGTTATTATGCAATGGGCCAGGAGATGACATATCACTTTGGTTGAAGTTCACTTATTGGGTTGGAGCTAGATGTTCAACCAAAGCTTAGAATTTATTAGGGGATATGTCACTTGAAACTATGGATTGGCTAAGGAACTTATTTAAGATGTTTTCATGGATTGTTGATGTGTGCAAAAAATATAAAATGGATATTTGTGTTGGCATATTTTTTAATTATTCCACAATATCAAACTTATTTTCTTGGTTAGTGCTAAATGGTTTGTTTCAAGGTAAAATAGTTGGTTGGGTGATGGGTGAAGTGGAAGATGGCTATGGGCCTAGGATGGTAATATTTGATCATTGAGTCATGATTGAATAATTAGTATTAAATACAAAACCATGATTACTAATAAATGATGGTGATGGTGGGGGACTAGATAGGATAAGTCTCAGTTGCTAGTGCACTTGTGCATGGTCATGAGGAAATGATGAGTTATTGATATATGGTCCAAAATTAGTAATCCATTTTTGTTGATATGCCTATATACAATCCCAAGTCAAGGAAAGATTTTTATTATGAGTTTGTTGATTGGAATTATTTATAAAAAGTTTTTGATTGATTGGTATTCAGTCTCAAATTGATGGAAATAGTGGAAATATAACCTCCTACAATATGGCCTACAACCCTATTTTAGTCATGTGCAACTACATGGTAGGTCTGCTAGTTATTACTATTCTAACCTTGGTTCTATCCATTATTTGGATGATGTTGGTTCTACTATTTATTTTAATGAGTCTACTAATTTAGCCTTGGTGGTTGATACTATTATTAGTGATGGTGCACTAGAAATTGTTGTTATTATTACTATTGATGCTACGGTTGGTTGTTATGTTGTGGAAAAGGGTTTTGAAAGATTCTAAGGTTATGATTGGAAGTGGAAGCACCACCATCCAAATTTATTTCCCCATTATCTGATATATTCTAAATCAAATGTTTGATTTTCACACAATGGCATAAATTATTCCCATTAACCCAATGATATTCATAGGAATAATTTTGGTGGTACCAATAAGCAAAAGGAATACCCTCAGGATAATGTTTTGATATAGGATAGTTAATCAGATTAATGGTGATGAGATTACAAAACACTGATTCAATAGGTTTTTCAAGTCACTCAAAATGCAATGAGTAGGTACTATTCTCCTTAAAAGAGGGGCTTATAATGGCAAAGGTTATTGCATTTGTTATGCAGGCCTAGGTTGTTGTGTTTGCTACATTTGTTAAAAAGGTTGTGGGTTAGGCATAATTTACATATGATACATTTGTTGAAAATTTTGTGGGTTAGGCATAATTTTCATATGCTACATGGGCTGAACAAATGGTGTTTGTACCATTTGGACATGTCTCAACTCTTTTACTCCATTTCTAACAATATTTTTATTGCAGTTGAATTGTTTTGGTCTATCATTATTATTAGACTATGCTAGGTGTGATGCTTACACTTAGACTTGATGGTGGTTTTGGCCATTTCCTTGATTGGTACCTTGATTCTAATTTGATGAACTAATCTTGATGATCCCTTTGTTAATAATGTCTCTCTCAATCAACAAACCTTTTTCAATGATCTCTTTAAAGGTATGTGCACACTACAGTTCTAGATGATAGGATATTTCTCTATGCAAATTTTTAGTAAACACAATGCTAATTGTTTATTTGGTAAACTATGAGTGAATCGAATTACAAAGGCTCTCCATCACTGTAGATAAATTGAAAAAATCTCACTGGCCTTTTTTTTTGCTTGTGTCAATTTGACTAATGAAATATCATGCTTGAGATTACATGAAAAGTGTTGCATAAAATTGTCTAAAAGATCATCAAAATCTAATATTAAATCCTTGGGAAAATTCAAAAACCAATCCTAGGCTTATCTTATTAGACTCCTTGGGAGCAAAAACAAAATTTATATGTCATTATATGCCACTGGCTGGTATGCAATAATTACCTCTATCAAATGAGCCTTGGGGTCACCTCTCCCCTTATATTTTTTTAATTTTAGTGGTTCGTATCTTGGAAGAAATGGTATCTACAATTACTCCATGTTAAATGGATAATAAAAAATGTCATATAATTTAAACTTTTTTTTGTTTCCCATCTTGGATGGTAACAATTACATCATTTATTATAGTTATTGGGCTAGGAAACTAGAGGGAACATTGGTTTGAAGTGGAATATTAGCCTAGGTAGATGTTTGAACAATCACAAGTGAAGCACTTTGATTGGGGTAGGCTGGAGGTATTTACTAGGGTATGTTGGATTGGCTATGGAATAAACTAATGCATGGATTAGGGTTTGCTATTAGAATTACACATATTATGGTGCTATATTCTAGTTTGGATTGGGTATATAGGCTTGATTTTGAGGATTTTGAGGTTGGGATGGAGGGATATGAGTGTATTATGCCTACAAGGGTTGAATAGGGACCTATTTTTGACCAATATAACCTTGCTATTGAGGGAGGACTTGTGAGACAAGACACTATCTTTGAACTAGTGGCACATTCTACACAAAAGGCAAATTTTATTTGATTAATAATTAAGGAACATTGACACCTCTTTATTACATGAATCCTAGTTGGGAAGTGGATGCATCCTAGAGATTTAGCATTTTTTATTGACCAATAGTCATACATTGTTGATTAGACATAATTTATCTTTAAATTGGTATATTAGTCTATGAGGAAAGAGGTATTTTCATTGTTACCTAGTAAGGTAGAATATTGGTTGCCCCTATTGAGGTGGCAATATGTTCTACCTCTACTACATTGGTAGGTTTGATCGTGCATGATATTATGGAACACCACTCATTACCTATTAGGGAGGAGTAAGATTCATCACATTCTATTATTGAGGCATGACATTGGTTATTGGATGGCTACCTAACCTTTTTATTTGAGCACTTGAAGAATTAGTTGTTTGAGGATTAGTGGTAGTAGTTGGTTGAGGTTTGGATTAGAAAATCCTACTCCTTGATTTGGAAAACCTCTCATGGGGTTGACTAAGGGTACACTTGTTTATAGACTAATTGTTTATATACTTACACCACTTTGGTTTAGATTGGATATTGTTTATATATTATCCATTATGTTTTTCTCAATAATCTATGTAGAATTAGAAGACACTTTTTCGATGGTTGGCATATGAAAGAAGTTGTCAACCAAAGTTTTTTATGTGAAATAGTTGACACCCTAATTTTCTTGACCAATCAATTATATTAACACTCCTATTAAATGAACTAAATCTATAAAATAGATATTTAACATGGTCATCTAATTAAAATTGCATGCTAGGTTCAAGTAAGTTTGGTATACTATCCACATCTATACTAAGTGATCCTCTATGGGTTCCTTTCCTTTGATAAGCATACTAGGGTCCTAATATACCATTAGGGCTAGAGATAGAGGATTGCTAGAAGAATCATGTTGACTATATAGTATTTTTTGAGGCATTCATACTAGACTAGGCAAATTCTCATGGGGTAAGTTTGTAAAAAATCTAGCCCCTACTTCTATAGCTTCAACCAAAATCTCATCTTTATTTTCCAATAAGTGACACTCAAATAAATTAGCATCCTATGTTGATGGTGTAGTAACATAATATGATTGTTGAAGAAATGGTTCTTCAATTTTAGGTATTGTAACTAGGTAATGCTCTATTTATTCTTGATCTTGATCTCAGTATGGAGGCATGTTAACCAAATAATGAGCTTAAAGGTCTTGGTTTTGTGCCCCTATTTGAGTATTATAAGATGGATAAGGATTTGTCTCATAAGAAAAATTATCTACATAAGGATCTTTAATGATTTCTTTTTGTGTGATTACATTACTAAATTATAGATTATACATGAGGCCACTACGAGTGTAGGAAGACATGTTGGGATCCATAGTAAATGTTTCACAACCAAAATGAATAAAGGTTTACAAACTTTGAAAAAGTGATGTCCAAAAAGATGTTCAAACTTGATCTAACCTAGTCAAAAGGATGGATATGTATATCCAACAATATTGATTCAATGATTTGTGATAAAACAAGCTAACATCAAATGTCTAATGTTACCCATCTCACATAAAAAGGTTAAGTAGGTGGACTGAAAATCAAAATGCCAGATTCTAGGATCAAAGTGTTTCAAATGATTTTAATCTAGGAAAAACAAAAGTCTCTAGGTCTTTTGGCCAAACATGCCATCAAAATCTAGGCTAAAACAAAGTTACGTGTTAGGAATTTTGGCTAAATGATGTCAAAATCTAGACTTTGAAATAAAGATGATATATTTAATCTAATAGATTTGAAACACTTCTAACAAAAACTAGGCTTTTGATTCTTGGACATAAACTTGATCAATAAGTATGAGGTATGAAATACAAGTCACTTGGAGATAGTTATTTAATCCCAAATAATGGCACAAACTAGACTCTTTTGACCAATGATATAGACAAAAATGAATGGTGTAATTATGTTAGATAAAGGCTCATAAAGAAAACTTGAATTGGTTTGAAATTTTGGAAAAACTTGGACTCTATGCAAATAGGCATATGAAATAAGTTTTGAAATAATTTGAGTAGTTTAATAATTCTAAAATTCTCAAAAGGTGTGACAAATGTTTTCTTCAAGACTCTAAGGCCAAATGGTTTAAAATGATTTTGGAAGCATAACACTACTCTCCTTAATTCAAATGACACACATGAATAAAGTTTGACAAATATCTAAGACACGAATGTGGTATCAAATAGAGTCAAGATAAAAGGTAAAATAGGATGGGTAATACAAAATCTAGCCTAAGATTCAATGCATGAGTGATATACAAGATGACTTGAGACCTACCAAATGATTATAATGATTATGAGTCTAAAAATGGCCCTCAATTTAAATTGGAAATTGAACCTAGGATCCCTCAAGTTTAGTGTAAATGGTGAACCCACTTAACACATCAACCTTATGAACTTATAAAGGTTCAATTTCAAATTTAAATTATCAATGAGGGACTTAAGAAAATTAGGCAAATAGTCTAGACTCAAATGGGCAGCATAATTGTGCCAAAATGGAATATATGACACAAAGTTTATGATAAATTTTTGAATAAGGAAAAATATGATTTTCACTTGGGCATAATAACACCTCCTTGTTTAAGAAAATGGCGGAAAATGTGTTTGGTTATGTAACCCTTTGTTAAAATACAATTTTGACTCCAAACCAGATAAAGTAATCTAGAATAAAGACAAATCAAATAATTAATCATGTTAAGTCCTAAACTGATAAGGTGTGGCAAAGTGGGTTCAACTAAAGTAACAATGTTTTGAATATCTAGATAGATCAAATACATACAAATTTCACATCAGCATACAAAATAAGCAAGATCTCAATTGGGTCTACTTCATATGGTTTATTGTAAAAAAATTTTGCCATTTTTATAACCACTACATCCATTGATCAATCAATTTAGTGTGATTTCCAACATGATCAAGTGTCTTGGGATTATCCTTTACTAAAAAAATGGTTTAACCACTCAAACCATCATCCCAATGAGGGGATCCATGGAGAGGGGTTGAAGACAATGCTGAGAGATGAATTCTTGGACTAAGGCTTCCCTATAAAACTTATGGGAGGTAATTAAGTCCCCCTCACAAGCCAAGATTCAATGAAATAAAAACTAAGTAAAAAAGATTTATGGTTATTTCTATATCACACAAGTCATGCGGGTCTTGGGGAGAGCCTTCACAAAATCTCTTTTAAACCTTTGAAATCAGGCATTTTACAATGAAAATGGTACTTTTGATCCCACAAGTTCCATATAGGGGATGGGGGAGGCATACACTTACAAATTTATTTTTTCTCAAATAAAACTAACTAATAAAATAATGATTAACTCACATAAAATAAAAAAACTTGGATGTGAGTTAAAATTTAGAGCACTAAAATGAAATATTAGGTGGTGTTATTTAGCCCCTTAGCTTTAAGTTGTAAGAGTTTGAAATAACAACAACAAAACTATTCAAGTAAACACCCTAAAAATTCCTCTAATCACTAAATGAAAGATTCCTAATTCTTTTTAAGCATCCCAAAAGAGGTTTAAAAAGATCTAATTAAGCATGATTTGGCACTTTTCATAGGCCCTACAAGAAAACGGTTAGAATTTTGTTTAGCCTTGAAGCACTTTTTAAAATGAAATAAGTAACTTTGTAAATTGAGCTCTTAGGTTCACACAATGCAATCCCATAACTCCATAGTATAATATCAGAACTTTATAAAAACATGACTAGTTAACACAATATCGTAACTCATGAGTTAGTCAATTAAAAATGATAATATCGCTACTCTAATAGACAATATCACAACTGATAGAGAAAACTTGTAACTTAGAGAGCTACAATATTTTTGCTTAACACTAATCACCTAGGCTAACTAGTAGTAGTTTAACTACAATACCAAGACATTAAATGACAATATTGCAACTAGCAAAATCATGGTATTACAATATTGTGATTATAGAGTCATAGTATTGTAATATCATAACTTAAAAAATCATAGTATTAAGATATAATTACTATTGAGTAGTGGTGTTACAATATCATAACTTGACTTGAAAATAGAGAAAATGTTAGTCCAAAAGCATAGTTAAGATGCAATATCATGACTGAAAGATAAAACTATGAATGTGTCAATTGTAGGTTTGTGGTCTAGAGGACAATATCATAAGTCCATAGAGACAAAACCATGACTTCCAGGAAACATATTTTTGAGCAAATTTTTTCACTCTCTTTTCTCCCACACTCCAAGATTCTACATGAAAATGGTTATTAGGTTGCTTATAGGAGCTATTTGATTGAATTCATGGGGTGCAGTCCCACCAAAGTTGTCATTATGTGAATTAGGAATTTGACTCAAGAGATGGGGTTTGATCAAGAGTTAGCTCAAAATGAAATTAAAATGAAAATAACACACTAACAAGCATAAAATCTTTAGGCCTAGACACTAGGAGAGCTTAGTAACAAACATACATATGAAAGAAACAACTAAAACATGAAAGAAACCTTCCTTCACCTTCCTTGGAGCTTCCAAATTATTCGTATAGTGGATTTATTGTCTTGTGAATCAAAGATTATTCATAAATGGAGTTTTTTGGCTCTTTCTCTCCTTGGCACCTTTGGATTGTGATGGCTTTAACTTGGCTCAATAATTGGGCTTGATAAAACTACACTAAATGGATTTTGAACTCATTTAAGCATTATAACTTTATACTATCCAAGCTTAAAATTATGAGTGTGAGGCCTTCTATTTATATACTTTTGTAAATGATCAATATGAACCTAAATATCCATATCAAGATGAATATGTGTGGCTAAAAATCCATTCAAGTTTGGAGGATAAAATTAATAAATGCCCTCATAAATATTGAAGATAGAGAATCATTAAAGAGGCATGATAGGGCTTAATAAGATATTTTATTCATTTATGGCCTAGGGATGCCTTCCCAAAAAATGATGTCACTTGATGATGCAAAAAATCATAATCAATTTCCAAAAGTAAATATTCAACAAATTCCATGGAAAACTAACTTAAGATCTTGATTCAATTTAATTAGTCTTAAACATGATTTATCAATTTTGGTGAAAATCTTGGCAAATAGTGCTCAAATTAATCAAATTAGTCAAAATGTCATATTATTATCTCAAAATTTGACTATATTAGAATTAGGATGCAATGTTAGATGCATTGGATCTGTTATCCCATTTATGATTTTTCCAATATAAAATAAAAATGGTACATGTATTGTGCAAAAACATTGGTACAAAAGATCAATCCAAATAACCCAAGTGCAAAGATATCAATTTGACTCAAAATGATCTAATCAAAGTTAGCTATCTCATAAATTGCATTACCCGATTTAGGGATACGTTGGCCAAAATTGACACTTGTATATGATAGGTTCACATAATTTAGTGTGATTTAGTATTTTTAGGCCAAATTCTAATATTTTCTAGAAACTAGTTTGAAAACTGGTTGAAGGTCATTGGTGGCCAAGTTTAGGTGTCTACAGTTAGGAGCTTGGGGCCACTCTATCTCCCCTATACAGTATGAGAAGAAACATAAGGAGATATTTGAGTCATAAATGAGCTCAAAGGAGAGATGGAATGGTTTTGAAATCCTAAGAGACTGATAAACATTACTCTACTTACCATTTTCTATCTTTAACCTCTTGTAAAATCATGACTCTGTATGGGTTGGTCCATACAGTATGAATCTGTACTACTAAATAAACTTCTAAAAAATGTCATTTTTCCTATAAATCCTCCTTGTTTTAGACCTAAAACATTGTTAGTAGGAGTTGTGGAGGGAAAATAAGGGCCATATAACACTATAAACTTTGTGGTATTAATTGAGGGAGTTGAAGAGTCATAATTTAATGTGTGTGGAGCCCATTTAGGAGGAATTAACATTAAACTTAGTGTTATTGGATTCAATGAGGCATAAAATAGTCTAGTGACGGCTTGATGAGGTTTATGAGGTCCATTAGAGGCATGTGGGGTATTTTATTGGTATTTTAAGGCCAAAATAATTCTTGTTATGACAAAAAACCATTGATTTTGCACATATTTATGACCTTAGGAGGACATATCGATTGAATTATCATGCTAATGCATATAAAAGACCCTTATGACTTATGAAAACTCCATTAAACCTTAATACACCTTATATAATATTACTTGAAAGATTAATAATGAATATACCTCATGTTATTAGGCATAATCAATATGTTTATGAGCCTCTATCAAATTTCCTCCTTAGTTTATCTTCATCATGGCACCTTTTGACTGTTGGGAATCCATAAAAGTGATCAAAGAATAACTAAAAATACTTGAACATTATGACACTACTTAACTTGATTTGGATATAAGGAATGAAGGATGTCAAAGCAAATGTATGTCATGATCAAATAGTGAACTATCTAAACAACCCTCTCAACTCATGATATGAGTAATAACCAAGGTACTAAAAATGGGTCATGACTTAAGGCATAAGATTGAACTCTTTCTATTTTTAGGATGAGAAAGTGGTAAATAAAAATATAACCACTTTCTCACCTCTTTCTACCACTAGTTCAATCTTGGTAACCTTCCATGAGTTTCTTGTAAATGTGACCATACAACTATCACTTCCCAACTATCCTATAGAAAATAGATTTCTCCTCAAGTTTGAAACATGTCTAACATCCTTAAGAATCAAAGGGTTCACATTATGTAGTTTAAACTTAAGACTTCCTTTTATAATAATGTTTCAAGGTTCATCATCACCAAGGTAAACATGCCCAAAATTCCCTTGAACATAATTGTATGCATTAAAATCTACTCACCCCATTAATTCTACTAATTATGTTAATTTAACCTATAACTACATTTCCTAGATAATTTAAATAATATCATATTATCCACATCCCAATCTTATATCCTTTAAACCTAAACCCATACCAAAACTAATTAATCACTTCTTTAAATCCCTAACAAAACCTATTTACCCACTAACCTACTCCCTAAGCCACTAACTAGTTTAAAAATATAAAATAATCTACCTACCTAACTACCACCGTATTCTAGCCTCTCCTAAACCCCTAAAACCTAATAAGATATTTATAGAATTGGATTATTATAAAAATATTCTCCATTTTATCTCATCCCTCTAGAATTTTCTATTCTAGAGATCTCCATGGATTTAAAAATTCCATGGAAAATCCCTAGCCATTGATCTCAATGGCTCAAATTTGAATTTGAGCCACTGATTTCTCCCTCCATGCCTATATAACTAAAATCATACCCTCATTCAAACTAACTTGAAAAACTATCAAATTATTACCATTATATTGAATCCACATAGCTTTTAGATCCATCTAAAGCCACTATCAAGCCCAGTCATCCATTGGAAGCCATTATCAAACATTAAGCAAGCAATCCAACAATTATAAATTTTGCATATAACATCAATTTGGAAATATTTGAGAGGATATAGAAAGAGGTAAATTGATGGTAAAAGTATTCTTATTTAGCTAATTATCTCTTTTATCCCCTCATATTAATGCTCTTAGATTTTAGGTTTTTATTACTAAAAATAGTAATAGGAGTTGAATCTAAAATTTATGCTACATTTTGGTGACCACAATGGGACATTACTCCCTTAACTAAACTTATAAGCTTTATACAAGTGATTTAGATGCTTTTAGGACAAACTAGACATGAATTGAAGACTGAATTTTTAAAAACTTTCATGCATAGGTAAATTATGGTTTTGAACTGGTATTAGTGATATTAGAGTTGTAATATTACAGGTCTAGTTATGATTTTGTCATTTAACCACTAACAGTTAAGTTTATATGTAGGTTTTTGAATTTTGAAAAAATCATGACTTTTATAGTTGTGGTTTTGCCCTGTAAGTTATGGTTTTATAGGTTAGAGTTATAATTCTACAAAATTTAGTAGTTAGGGTTATATTAATATACTCTATTTCAGCTCATCTTTTACAAGTTAAGTTGGGTTTTTTCAGTTGCCTGGAGGTGTCTTGATCTTCTATTGTGTAGGGAAAGGAGGGGGAGCCTAGCATTCTAACCATTTGAACCCTGAGCATAATATCATGACTTTGAAATTAGCAACTTTACCCTAAGAATAATAATATTGATAGTTATCGTTTTAGTTTTGTCAAAAGTGGTTTTTCTCTAATCCCTATCTCTTATCTATTACTAATCATTCTATAAGGTGTCATTCTATTTGTATTACCTTAAGAGCTCTTTTGGTTTCTATTTTTTCAATAACAAAAGGATTTAATCAATCTTTTTGGATCGTTTGTGTATAAATTACAAAATCACAACTTTCCTATTAGTGACTTTGACTTGGTAACTACAATTTTGTCATCTAGAGTCATGGTTTTATCCTTCTTCATTAAACTATTAAAATCTTGACTTGTCAATTTTTTTTATTTGTAGATGAATGGTTCTCATCTCTTGTAGGAAATTGTAAGGTTTCTTATAATAATCCAAGATTATCTCTTTCATCACCCTTAACATTCTTGAATACATACACTTTTGGCCTTTAATTATGCACTTGTAGGAGATACTCATAAGTTTGTTGTCTATGTGCAGGATTAATAGGGAGAGGAAGACCAAGGAAAATATAAAATACCTCACCATAAAAAAATTTTAACCCCTACTACAAAATTACAAGACTCAAACTTATGACTTTGACCTGTAAGTAGTGATTTTGTAGATTTTAGTTGCAATTTTATGGTTATATAGGCAATAGGGTAGTCTAGGTCATTTGTCTAACTAAGCATTATTAATTTCTAAGCATTATCATCCTACTTGTGTAATAGCATTATCATTATATCTATTGGCATACATATTTTTTCTCATCAAAAGATACCAAAATATAGTTAATTATTATAAGTAACTAAGGAAAACATTTTTTAATTAATCTACCTATTTTATAGTTTTCTAAAGGATAGTTTATCTCATTGATATCCATTTATAGTAGACATACTTTTATAATTTTTTTCCATTTTCTACAAAAGTGTAGATTGTAAATTTCTATGAGTTGTGATTTTTTCTACTAAGTTGTGGTTTTATCTAATTATTGTGGCTTCATAGGTTAACAACCACAATTAGTTGACTTCTACAATATCATAACCCGTAATTTTTGGTTTTGTTTTGTAGTTGTGATTTTTTGCTCTTCAGTTATGATATTTCACTATGTATTTGTAGTTTTACAAGGATTTGTGGTTTTGTAAAAATTTAATCTACTAACCCATTTTGGTGAAAGACCCTTCAAGACCAAGGCACCCCACTTTGTCCTCTAACCTTTTTTATTGTAGGAAGGGGTGCCAATAATATATTATCTCAGTTTTTATTACACCCTTATGTAAATTTTCTTCATTGTATATACTTTTGTGTTGTAGGTTTGATTGTAATTTTTTGTCACCTAATTGTATATACTTATGCCTCTCACATGTAGATAATTAATTGATAAATTAATCATTTTATTCTTATCTATTTGTTATCCCCCCTAATTCTAAAATAGCATGTGACATGGAATTCATCCCCATGTATAGGATTAGCAAATAGAAATTGGTGACATGAATTTTATGACCATATACAAACCAAACTCTATGTTTTTATGGAGTCTAAACATCAGTAGAGCTATCATTCGGTGCCTAAGTGAAATTCCCCATAAATGATTTCATGGAGTGAGGGGTGGTTAAGATGTAATATGTAGGGATGTTAGATAACATCCTCTATGGAATTGGGACCCACTGTATCTTCATGTATATATGGGATGTACCTAGAAACCCTTGTGTGTACCTAGATTAAGAGCCTTTGGCTATAATAAGTGTACCACTACTGAAGTTAGTATTAATTCATAAGTATCTATCATGTGAAAATGGGGTCAATAGGGTCTGGTAGATTCTATAATGGGTCACTAGCCTATAGACTCACTCATGAGACATTTTATGGTGAAGGCATCAAGTTACACACCCTTATCAGTTGACTAATTTAGGATTCATCATTACATGTGGTGTTTGAGTGTTGTGTTAGACTTGACTTATTTGAAAGTTGAGTCGGCCATACCCTTATTTTATGTGTGAAACCTTAGATACCCCTAGGAAAATATCCATTCTCATCTCATCATCTTATATTCCTCTCATATCCTCCACACTTTAATCTTCCATTTCCCCTCTAATATACTATCCATAGTCTCTATCCACCCCATTATATCTTAAACCACTTCCATCCTATATCACCTACCCATTTGTATTGATCACCCATTCCATATCTTCCTATATTATAAAAAATTTAATACCTAGCCTATATATATTCTCCCATCCCATATTCATCTTATATATTTAACACCTTTGATATCCACATCCATTATATATGTCATTTTATAAAATCTTTCTTGTTCAATCCTACATATCATCCCATACCTACCAGATATCCTATCCACTTAATATCCATCCTATAGCCTTTATTTATATCTTATATCTTCTATTTCCCATACCCCATCCATTATATATCCTCCCATCACCTTTAAATACTATACTTAATTTTGAAACCAGTTCCTAGTGGTCACCCATCCTTTATAATCATTGTCACTCCCTAAATCTTTAGAATAGGTATTATCAATATACATAATCTTATTAATATTATAATATATCACCCATCACTCATTTCTATCAAGTGCCTTCTTCATCTAGAATCCATTAAATTATCCCTTTGCTAGTGGATAAGGTATTTTATCCCATCACTCTCTTTTATCCTTCTTTTATTGGTCTCTTATGAGACTTTATCTTTTGGTAATTCTTAGTCATCCCATTCCTTTTCATTATCACATCACTCTCTTTGACCACTAGTAGATTTGGTCTCTAGATGGAGATAGTATTCAAACACTTCCATGTCATCTATCACACCTAATCACATCTCTATTTTAAAATGGTGATTCACACTCATTCCCAACTTAGGATTGGACATGATTTCAACCAAGAAAATGATCCATTGGGGCATATGGTTGATCCAAATTGAGAGCATGATGATAACCATAGTGATATGCATACCCTAGAGAAGAGGATGAATGATTTAATCCCCTCCATAATGATGATGTTAGGAAGCTAATTGAATTAAATCTATATGAAAATTGTGATCATCTTTTATCCTATGCCATTGAAATAAGGGGTACACTACCCTCAACTTTTTACTGTAGCCTCCTACAAAATATAGTCCCCCCACACATCCAAATATACAATGTCAAAATATACATACCAATAAAATACCTTGAGAATAGGAAGGTGTGAACCATGGATTTATAGATGTATAATGCCCAACACCCCTATGAAATAATTGTATTGAGGCTAATCAGAGACAAGCTATCATAGAGGACCGATTAAACCAACTAACATATCAAATAAACCTTTTAATCTGAGCCCAAAATCAACATCCTTCATCTCCCTATCAAAACACCCAAAATTTATATAATTCCCAAAATATTCACAACACTCAAAACACCCATATCCCCCAAAATAGTCAAAATCAAACTACTAATCCTCTTGGGGACCCCACATTCACATAAGATTGGAAAGACATGGAGACCCTCCAACAAATAGTCCCATGATTATAATCTCTCAAATACAAATATGAATATTTTTTATTCACCTTTAGACATGAGCATCTTAAAAATTCCATTCCCTCAATACTTTGAAGTGCCTTAATTCAAAAAATATCAAGGAAAAGGAGACCCCTAAGATCATGTACAAGAGTTATATGTGGCTTTCCATGAAGTAACATACAAAGATGCCTATTTATTGAGACTTTTCCAAAAAAAGTCTTACTAGACCCACTTTATAATGGTTCATGCACCTACCTAAGGGGTCTATATCTAACTTTGGTGAATTAAAAAAATCATTTGTTAGACACTTTCTATTCAATATTGGACATGACATCTCTATAACATACCTTTATAACACCAAGAAATAAGTGGTGAAAGTTTGGAATATTTATTGCAAAGATGGATAAGTTTAGTAAGTTACATGAGATGTACAACACCTAAAAATGAGTTAGCCAAGATATTTGTGGATAACCTTAATTATGAGATCAAATATCAGCTAAAACTCTAGTATGTTAAGACCTTCGATGATATAATTAATAAAGGGATGAAAATTGAAAATGCCCTTATTGTAAAATGGATTATTAAATTATACTCTCAGAATGAGCATAGTCAAAATTAAGATAACTCCTTTCTATGGAAATCAAAAATCTTCAACAAAAATAATAACTTTTTGGGAGATGGGGTTACTGATTCTAAGCAATAACATGTGTAAATGATACAAAATAAGAACCCCATAAAATAATCAAATATCTCCTCCATCTAAGTTCCAAAAGTTTAGATAAAGACTTAGACTAGTAAAAGACCACTCACTATCCTAGGAGTACATATTGAAATTGTCCTTGATCAATTAATTACTACTAATATGATCATCCTTCCTGAAATTAGACCCATGGATGATCATCAACCATAACTAGATTGGTACCATGAAGATGAATTTTGTAAATAACATAGGGTCAAAGGCCATGATACAAAAATATGTATGCAACTTAAGTACTACATTTAATATTTAATTGAAAGGGGTGACATTGAAATAGAAGGAGATAATCCTTCAAATTGATAGCTAGGCATTTATAAGGACCTGCTTCCTAAACATGATCAAATAAAGAGGAAACCACCAAGAGACTAGGGTCAAGACTCTTCCTACAACTACATCGAATACCATAACCTTCCATAACACTATATCAACAACTTTGAAATCATCAACCCTGAAGAGTATACCCCACCTTCATCTACCATTTTAAAAATTAATTAGGTCACTATTGAAGTGTAGTTACCACCAAATGCAGTAAAATTATAATTCTTATGGCACAATAAAAACCCCATCTACTTCCTCTACTAATCAAAATGGGACTATTTCTAAGAAAATATAAAGTTATTTTGATAAGTCTTATGATATTATTCATTATACTAAGAAGATTCTAGCTCAAATTTCATTAATAGATCTTCTCAAAACATCCTATTTACATCAATAAATACTTAACAAAGTTTTGAATGATCTTAAATTCCCTAGTGATTTGTATATTAATTAATTATAAGAATTAGTGGGATATTTATCCCCTTCTCAGTTGATTATTTTTGGTGCCCAAGACATGCCTCTAATTATTCCCTACCATAATTATCCATTATTCATTGAAGTCTCCATATCCCACCATCATGTTTCTTGGGTGCTTATAGATGGAGGATCAGCTTTGAATTTATTCAATCTGAACTTCTTGAAGAAGCTAGGGTATTTCAAAGAGCCTTTGGGGCCTACCTTTATTATGATAAAATCATATGATGAAAATGAGAGGCCATCTACAGGAACTATTTACCTTCCCATTACCATGGGACCCATAATTTACCAATTTTACTTCATATTATGGATGTCAATCTACCTTATAATATGCTACTAGGAATTTTATGGATCCATAAAATGCAAGATATTCCATCTACTTTTAATTAGTGTCTCAAACTCCCCCACTTTGATATAGAAGTCACCATCCTTAGAGAAGTTGATCACTGCCATAGCTATCAAATGGACTAATCCTCATTATCCTATCATTATCCTAACATAGATAATTCCATCTTATGTCTAACAGATGCCAAATATGTATATCACCTAATCAACTTTTATCCACATCAAATCCATTACCTAAACTTACCCACTTGAAAATCACATCCACAAATCTTGGAGAGTATAAATATAAATCATTTTGTGTAGGTGATCTACCACTCTCCCCACACAATTATGGGTCCTCGATCATGTGGAAGGCCAATCCTATAAAGTATCAATTTGGACCAATAACCTTTTCTAGTATAGGTTTATTATCCTAAGAATACATTGAAGAATCATATGACTCATGTCTTACTCTTGATGATGAGGCCCTTATATCTCCAATCAAATGATACCCATGTGTCTAGAAGATGATGGAGAACATGAATTATCAAGGCAAAAGACTAGGGAAATAAGAGCAAGGAAGTCTTGAACCCATCATAGTTCAAGAATATCCACAAAATATTTGTTTAGGGTATAGACTATTTGATGATAACCTAAACAATATTATTGTGGGCACTCTAATCCTTGAGTAGTCTTTTTTTGATGAAGAAGTTGAGATGGGTTTAGTTTATAGTCATTTTGAGGATCTTGATACCACCAAATCCTTCCCCAACACTACCATTTACACCATCAACATATCCCTATGTTATCCATAACTCATTTATTGGGATCATAAACAAGAGCCATTATTTGATACATTTCAACAATGATGAAACAATCTTGGAGTTTTTGGGAGCCCAAGAATTTATGCCCTCTGGAGACCATAATAAAGGCTTTTCCATAAATTTTGTCAATCTACATATTTTATGGAATAGAAAGAACCCCATGATCAAAGTGATGAAGTTCAATCTAAAGAAGAAAATCCTCCTCAAAATTTGGATGAACTCTGATGTTCCCATCAAATTAGAAGAGTAATTTGACATTGATATAGAACTCCAAGATTGTTTTGCTTTAGATGTTCCAAAAATATCATTGCCTCCCTATTTACAAGATCAATCTCCCTCTCTTATTGAGGAAGTGATATAAGTCAACATTTGGAGTGAAAAACATCCCAAAATGGTCTAACTAGGGGCATCTTTAATACCCAAAGAATGCGAAGTTATCATTGAGTTAATTAAAGAATTAATATACATATTTTCATGGACCTATATAGACATGCCTAGACTAGATCCTTGCTTGGTAGTACATCACTTGGTTGTTTATCCTAATGTAAAATTGATCAAACATAAATTATGAAAGATGCAATGTAAATACCTTTTCTAGTCAAGGAAGAGTTACAAAAGTTTTTGGAAGCTCACTTCATCTGACCTATTGATTATTATGATTAGATATCTAACATTGTTCTTGTGGCTAAGCCAAGATGAGGAATTCAAATTTGAATGGACTTATGATACATAAATAAGGTATGTCCCAAAGATGACTTTCTCCTTCCAAATATTGACATGATAGTGGACTCAATAGTAGGCTATGAAATGTTGTCTCTCATAGATGAATTTTTAGGCTATTATCAAATTAAAATTATTCCTGAGGACTAACAAAAAATAACTTTTATCAAATCCATAGGGGACCTTTTACTATTAGGTCATGCCCTTTGGCCTTAAAAATGCTGGTTTAACTTATCAGTGGGCCATGATAGTCATTTTCCATGACATGATGCATGATATAGTTGAATATCATGTGGATGATATTTTGGGGAAGTCTCAACTTAGGTCTAAACACCATGTTGTATTAAGGAGAATCTTTGAATCATTTTAAGAGTATAAAGTTAGGTTAAATCCAAAAAAGTGTATATTTGGTGTTACCTCAAGAAAATTATTGGGATTCATAGTTTCTAGGAGAGGCATATAATTAGACCCAATAAAAGTAAAATAAATTATGGAAATGACTTCTCTACAAAATCTAAAGTAGATTATAAGTCTTTATGGAAAATTACAAGCCATCCAACACTTTATTTCTCATCTCATGGATAAATGTCACCACTTCACCCATATATTAAAGAAGGGGACCACTTTTAATTAGAACTATGAGTTCCAAGAAGCTTTTAATAATCTCAAACAATATTTGGCCAACTCACCTATGTTGTCACTTCCTATCTTGATAAGGCCCTTTCTCTTGTATATTCTAGCAACTCAGTGTACAATAGTTGCCCTCCTAGCACAACATAGTGATCATAGAAAGGAACAAGTAATATATTATCTTAGTTACACACTAATATCTTATGAGTTAAAATATATTCCAATTGAGAAATAATTCTTAGTTGTGGTCTTTTCCTCACAAAAGATCTAGCACTACATGCTCAATAATCAAGTCTATCTCATTTCCAAGGTTGATCCTCTCAAGTATTTAATGTTAAAATCAGACCTCATATGAAGAATGACCAAATGGATCATGTTACTAAGTGATTTTGATATTTAATGTGTCAATTAAAAGGCCATTAAAGTACCAGTCATAGTAAATTAATTAGTTGAAGCACCACTTAAAGTGACTTAAAATCTTATAACAACCTTCCCTAATGAGTCTATAACGAGTAATTTAGAATGTAGTAGGTAGAAATTATATTTTTATGGCTCATTTACTTTATATGGATTAGGGAAAAACATCCTCCTTATTACCCCACTAGGTGACCTCATCCAAAAATATTTTTTCCTCATCTTCTCATGTACTAATAACATTTCAAAACATGAGGCCTTAATAGCTAGCCTTCACCTATCCATCTAGTTGAATATCCAACATTTACAAGTATTTGGAGGCTCACAACTTATTATCAAGTAGGTCAATTATGAGTTCTATACCAAGGACTAGAAATTGCTCCCATATAAATAATTAGCTGATCAATAGAAGCAAAAATATAAAACTATCACATTTGATCAAGTACCATGAGGGAGTAACAAAGTAGTTGAATCAATGGCCACCATTGGCTCTCTTATTGATCTCCATGAAAACATTCTAAAAGGGAAATTTCAAATTAAACATATAATTTTACCATCACATCAATCCATGGATATTTTCAAAATTTTCATGATCGATGATCCCAACTTTCCCTAGTACCATGACATCTATATATACCTCCACTATAACATCCTACCCCCTAACCTTAATCACCACTAATGAAAGGATTTTATTCACCACACTTCCCATTAAACAATCATTGATAGCATGCTCTGTCATAGGGGATATGATGGGACTATGTTGAGATGTCTATCCTTGTAAGAGGCCTCACATGTGATCAACATGGTTCATGATGGTATTTGTGGTGGTCACATCAGTGGAATGGCTCAAGCCAAAAAACTAGTCTAGACTAGATATTATTGGCCAACCATGGAACAAGACTCCTATTAGTATGTGTAGAAGTGTGTCAATTTTCAAAAACATGGTAATCTCATTCATGTCCCCACACAAGAATTATAGACAATAATGAATCCATGACCATTTTCTATATGGATCCTTGATTTCATCATCAATATAAATGTTACATCCTCTAATGGTCACAAGTTTGTCATTAAAACAATGGAGTATTTTACTAAATGGGTAAAGGCAATGCCATTAACCTATACTACGGGCTTTTAGATGTCTAAATTCATCCTTAATCAGATCATATGCCACTTTGGCATACCTACCAATATCCTCTCTAATAATGGTAAATCATTCAAAGATTAGGAAGTTAAGGCCTTATATCAGTTGTATCACATCAAGAAACATTTCTCCTCCCCCTATTACCCCCAAAGAAATGGGAAAATTGAATAAACAAATAATACCCTCATCAAAATCCTTAAGAAAATAGTTAATTAGGTAGGTATAAATTGGTACCTAAAACTATATCCGTCTCTTTGTTATTATCACACAAGTGTTAACACACCTACTGAGGTCATTTCATATGCTAGTGAAAGTATATCTCTCCTCCATTTAAATCTCATTAAGGGGCATTATCACTGGCCACAATTGTAGACAAGAAAAAATATAGGAATTGGATCTTCTCAATGATAAATTTTAGCAGGCCCTTAATCATTATGAGCTAATCAAAATATACTAAAAGGACAATATCATAAAAATATCCATTCCAAAGAATTTGAGGTCAGTGACCTAGTCCTGAAAGAAAACCATAAAAATACTAATGTAAATAGAGACAAGAAGGGAAAATTTGAATCTTATTGGCTCAAACCTTATGTCATCATTAGCAACTTTGGATATGGAGACTATAAATTGGCCACATTAGAGGGTAAAGAGCTTGATGACCACATGAATATAATTCATATGAAGCATTTCTACACCTAACATGCTCCACCACCCTCCATCTATGATTCGTCACTCTTGGGGGCATACCCTGGTCTAGTCCATCCACTCTATCACATCTCCCTAAAGTCCAAGAATTTAAAAAAAATGTCTAATGGTGAAAAATAGTGGGTAAGTACCATTATTAAAATTGATTTTTGGCATCATGGTAAAATCCATGACCCTAGTCTTAATATTGGGCATCCATCATATGTTCTTATAAAGCAATAAGAGATAAATGTTTCAGCATAAAGTAGATGATATTGCTTATTAATTAATGAGAATATTTATTTGGTAATTCCTTTGAAGTCACTTATCCATATTTGGCATATATATATCCCCAAAGTCCCATCACATCCTTATCACCATCCCCTATCCTATCATCCCATCATATCCTCTTTGATAACTGTATCTCCTTTTAGTCTCAAGCCGAATTCCATCCCTATTTGCCTATTAATATCCCTAAGATCATGGTTCACACCTTACCACTAACATTATCATTATGCAAGGTTCAAAATAATAATTTTTCTACTTTTGTGTTTTAGCATACATTATGATACTTAATCCTGAGGGGTCATCTTAACCCCTGTTCATGATTAATTTCAAACTTAGTTAGAATCTTAACCTGACATATAATAGTTTTGGGCACTACATATCCCATGTACATAATCCCTAATCACCACTAGGACCATTATCTATAATCATATCATAATCACATAATTATCCATTTCAATACCCTTTTTCATATTATTAGTCTATGTTATCATTGGATTATCTTGTGTGATCATGTGTTATTATATGATTACCTTAAGTGATTATGTGTTTATTTTTAGTATATGTGATTTTTTGGTTAATAATGTACATATTAATTCATATAGTTAATAAGTTTGTATATATATATTTTAACTTTTTTGAATAAATATGGTCTAAGTGGACCATGAATTAATTTCAAGAAAGACCAATTTTCAATAGAGATCCCTTACGCATTGAATATTTAAAATGTTTGTGACTTATTCATGACATATGACACTTATCTACCTACTAGTACAAAATTAAAAATGGATTGCAAACATTTTAATGGATTCAAAAATTACCACCTATCCCATGCAACCCCTAATCCTATCATTTATCCTATCACAATTATTTCCACCCTATCTCACCTATCCTATCCTATCTAAAACCCCATTGTCCCCCAACTCATTGTTATCTTACCTACATGGTGTAGGAGGATTCCTATTAAAACCCATATTTTGAAACATAATGAATGAGATGGGATTAATCTATGATTAAAAATATTCATTTATATACCATCTCATCACATTATACATCATCACATCACAACACTAAAGCATATAAATATACTTCATACTGCATCCCACACCATAATAAATATACAACCAAACATTACACTATAATCATGTCCCATATTTATAATTCATATACATAATCCATACATGATCTCAACTAATCATACATAAACTCATGTTTATATGCATCTAGTACATAACATACAATTGTCATATAACATCAAATTATAACTATAGTACATCTAATATCTAAGCATCATACATTTAATCACATCATAAATAAACCCATCATGTTAAAATGTGTCCATCATATCATAATATAAATCACATCACATCTAATTTAATTTCATCACATAAAAAACCATTTCATAATTTATCACATTAATCACATGATAATCATCACAAATATAACACTACAATCATATAGCATCTCATCATATATATAAATCATATACACAATCCTTATGGAGTCCATGTCAAAAAAATAAGATAAAATATGTGGGATCATGGGGAAAGAATGAAATATAGTAAGAAAATCCCATATACATCTATACATCACATGTCTAAAGGTTATGGTCATGGCAGTCCTAGTGGCGCTAGTGGTTTGGGTCATCCTCTAGAAGGCTGATACACTGACTGTGATAAACTAGCCCCAAAATGAAGTAGCATGCCACTCAATTGGTACCACCTCCTCATAGTGTTTTTGGTAGTATCATACCTCATAGTTAAATCTAATAATGTTATTAATCATTTCCACCATCCCACAATTCCTCATCACTGAATCTACCTTCTCTTTGGCCTATATCTATGCAATCTAGCCTTAGAAACCTATAATCTAGGCATCCCTACTCTGGATATAACTCTATAAGGTAGATGTTATCACCAAATATTGTACCTTAAAAAATTATGTTCAATCCTATTATATATTTGGGCAACATGGGAACACTTCCAGGTATGTGGGTGTACTTATAGTGGAAGTGAGCCTTTAGGTTTAAGGGCTAGCTCCCTAAATGTATCTTGAAGTGCTTATCACCTAAACTAGTTGAGTACTTGTGGTAAAGGGGATATAATTTGAATTAAATAAAAATAATCTAAAGTGGTGATACATGAAGATGATTTACATATGACCATCATACTTCTTTCACTAAGAAACAAGGAACCTAAACTAGCTTTCAATTCCTCAAGGATTCTAACATGAGTGTTTCAATATGGAGATGAGATTCATGAAGGATATTCAAGGTAAGTGAACCATAGGTTTTTTTCAAACACTAAGGATCATTTTACACTCAAAATATAGACCCATACATTTGGGAACACTTCATATGACCTTTAAAATAGGAACTCTTGCATAAATATGAGAGGATAAGGGAAGAAAGGATAGAGGATTATCACTTTGCATCACCATACATCACTTTGCACACTTAAATTTTTTTTAGTAAATCAAAATAAAATTTAATTTATTATTCAAAGGTAAAGTAAAATGTCATTCTAGCAAGGATTCATCATACATGGAGTGGAATTAGAATACTAGAGCTAAAATGGCTACTACTTATAGAATTTGAGAGAGAAATGAGAAGAGATAAGTCCAAGAGTCATAAAAACACTTTTAATTATAAGAGGAGGATTTAAAAATGCATGATAATTAAGTATAAGATATAGCATGAAAATATTAATAGGCCAAATGTCCTTCCAAGTCATGAAACTCATGAAATGTGGCATAGGATTCCTCATTCTACACAATAAAATTGCCTTCATCAATTGGCCCTTTTGTAACATCCCAAAACTAACTAGGGGTATAATTTATGATTGAAATAAATGTGAGGGTTTATATAAATTATTCACCATACAATGGTTGTATCCCTAATCATCTAGATTCTTTTTCACATGAGCTATCACTACCTACAGTCCAAGTAAACTCCTCTTTTACTCACCCCTCACACTTGGCCTCAAATTTGGATTCAATTTTACATGAAAATACATAAAAGTGAGTGAATTACATATTTAAATACCTCACATAGCCTTATAATTCTCAAGTAATCATTAAAAATATTCACACCTGAAGTTTTCACCCTCTCACTAGCTTGTTCACTTTGGCAATTTTGATTGGCTAAAGTGAAGTCACCTATAAAAAAACTTAGGATATTTTATGCTATAATAAATGTATATTATGGGTTATGTAAGTCCAAATTATTCTCAAAATTTTTATTTCATCTCTTGATTCTTCCTAAAACCTACAAAACATCAAAAATAGTCAAAGAAATCCAAATTCCCCCTTGTCTGTATAAGTAGGGCAACACTAAAGTTAATGGGGAGGAGCCCTGGAGGGTGATCTACAACCTCCAACAAATTACCATGTAATTATGGTATACTAGGATGAATTTCATTCCTTTTTTGACAATCAAGTCAAGAATTAGGGTTTTTGAGGGTTTAGAGCTCTTTCCACCCTTAGCCTTTGTTCATAGACTTTTGACATTGAACTAATGGACTAATCCCATAAATTATTTTCTTAGGAACCTATCCAACTTTTCCTATCCTCTTTAAAATCCATGAATATCATCCAATAAGTGGAAAAAAAATTTAATTTCCTTATTGATCTTTGTTTCCTCATTCTGTGCAAGTTGAGATGGTTTTGAGCCAAAAATAGCTTACTTGTGGTTTCATTTACATGATAATAGATTGAAAATGTATTATAAATCCATAAAAAATTATTTAAATTCTTTGTAATTCTCACCTAAGGCTAGAAGTGAAATTGACCTCCTCATTAGACTTTAGGCCTAATTGAGACCTTGTTGGCCTGCTTGCATCTTTATCTTTTTAGACTACCCCATTTTATATATGACCCCTGTACATCATTATCTATGCTTTTCCATGTATGAAATGGATTTATAAGCCTCAATTAAGGTTTATAATAGTATTTATCCTTCTTTATCATCAATTTTCTTCAAGACCTACCATTTTACATACAAAGGGAGTGCCCTTTGTCTAAGACAAAATAAGGGGCACTTCCCCTATTTTATAAAATAACATATATGTTAGAGAGGATTATTAAAGTGATTAATATTATCTAAATAAGTTTTTATACCTTAATCACATCATTAGACCCCTTAACTCCTTCAAGACCCAAGGCAGAACCTAGGGAAAGTGGACTATGTGTAGGGTTTTACCATATGACTACAGATTGCTTGATTACAACCCTCTCTCTATATTATTCCCATATCATGAAGGTATCTTGAGTTGGTTTCAATAATAATGAATATTTTCACAATTATCACAAACCTTTAACCATATTTCCATTACTCTTTCTCATCCTTATTAGTTAAATCTGTAGGTTGTGTTGTCCCCAAAAAATGTCATTCATGTTTGGGACAACATTTGAAATATTTTGGTCCTACAGACCAAAATCCTCTCTTCCCTTTTCAAAAAATTGTTCTGTGCATTCAAATTCTCCATTCTTTTAAGCTTTTTAGTAATCTATGAACTTTATAGACTTAAATCTATAGACTCCATTAGCTCATTTCTATGGACTCTACAGACCAGTTTCTACAGAATCTATAGGTTCATTTCTATAGACTTAGTTTCTATGGACTTCAAGGCCTCAAAACTATGGACTCTTCAGGCCAACTTCTATAGACTTCACAGGTGGATTTCTATGGACTCTATAGGAAAGAAACAAGCTCTCAACACTTAGGTGATTTCAAGGTTGGTTCAATGCCTTGGTTCAACCAAAAGAGATTAATCGGCAAGCTCCTAAGCAAGGGTTAAACCATTGAACTATTGAACCTTGAACCAAAAAGGTTCAAGGGTTCAATGGGTTCAAGGTTCAATATCATCATCAAGAGTTAAGTGCTTTGTCTAAAGTTCATAAGTTCAACCACTTCACAGTTCAACAGCTTTAAAACACTTAGAGAAAAATAAAGGCTTGAACCATTGAACCATTAAACCTTTGAACCATTTTCGTTCAAAGGTTTAATAGGTTCAAAGGTTTAACAGGTTCAATGTGTGGTTGGTTCAAAGAGGTCAAAAAGATAGCCGAATAAAGAGATTGAACCGATTGAACCATTGAACTGTTGAGCCAAAGTTGGTTCAATCAGTAGGTTCAATGGGCTACCTCAAAGCTGAAGGAACAAGTGCCCTTGCAGAGGGCAGTGAACTGAGATCAAGTGCCCTTGCGGAAGGCAGTGAACTGAGGCCAAGTACCCTTGCGAAGGGTAGTGAGAAAAGGTGGACAAAGTTTGAAATCCTTTAGAAAAATGACTAAGTAAGAGAGGCTGAAAGATTTCTTTCAAAAACATTTTCAGTGGGAAAATGACTAAGGCAAAATTCCTTTAGACATTTTGTCTGAAAGAATTCACTCGAGAAGAAAGCTCGAAGAAATTGAAATAATTGAAATGGCTAAGGAAAAGAATCTTTCCTTTGGACATTTTTTCTGAAGGAATTCCTTCAAACTTTTTGTCTGAAGGAAAATCCCAGCAAAAAAAGCCCAAAAGCCAAAGTCTGTTGAAGGAGTAAAAGCCCACTGAGAGAATTAAAGCCTGAAGGCCACCCAAAAGATCCTAAAGGGTAGGTGCCCTTGTGTGGGGTACTTGACGATAGAGAAAAGGACCTATTCCAAAGACTCGAAGGGACACCTTCCCTTCAGAGTGGTCCAAAAACTTCAAAGGGGCTGAATGAAGATGCAAAAAAGGACCCTCAAAGACTTAGACAAAAAGGGCTTCAAAAGAGTGCTCAAAATAAAAAGACCAAAGAGTGGAAACTACCATGTGTCACCTATTAGGACACATTATAATTTGTTTCAAAAAATAGTGAAATGTGCCACGTGTCCCTTGTAGAGTTCCATAGAGAGTGACAAGTGGCAACTACAAAAGGTTTCAATATGTTTTTCTCAAAGCAGTGGAACTTGCCACATGTCCCTTATAATATAAATAGAGCATGCCAAGTGTCAGCATCTGCATGAATCCAAATGAGTCCTAGATGTTTATATAGCATTTCTAAATATTAGTGAAAGCCACCACCTGTCATCTTATATAAGACTCTCAAAAGGCATCTAAAGCCTCTATAAGTTAAGTGGATGCTGCCACATGTCCTCCCCTATTTCATAGCAGAACACACCACGTGTCACTTGTTGAGATCAGTGAAAAGTGGCCAGAGCAAGTGGGAAATACATGAAGGAATTTATAAGGAGGATGATGAGCCTGAAGTAGTCAAATTCAAGGCAATAAACTAGCTGTTGATCTTTAAAAGATTGAGAATAGACCCGAATGCATTCAAAGGCCTTAAGGCCAAAGGGAAGAACCATTGAGAGGAGCCAAAGGAGCCAGCAAGGCTAGGAATGTAGCCCTGAGAGCTCAAATTCTAGGAAGAGACAAAGCTATGGAGAAAGACAAAAGAATAAACTCAGTGACCAGCTGAAGTGGGAGCTCAAATCACAGCAAAAAAAGGGAAAGCTAGAAATATTCATGCAAAAGTTATTCTAGTAGGTGGAAAAATCCACAAAGTAGATATTTGAGCCTGCAAACATTGAATGCATGGCCTACTTATCTCCCTTGGAGTAAATTCAAAGTGGATAGCTACATAGATATCAAGGGACAGACCAAATGACCCAAACCTAGGAGAAGACATTTGAGATGAATTGACATGCCACAGTTAAGGCAGCTACCATGTTCCAACATGCCCCCCTGATAGAACTGAAAATGCATTCAAGGCATTAAATGCACAACACGGGCCATTCCATGGAACTAAGTGCCAAGCCTTTCTTGGCCTCTATATATTGTAATCTCTTTGTTTGTTTTAAGGGAGATCTTCCCATTACCAAAAGAAAAAACTCTGCCCAAATTGAAAGGCATCACAGAGACTTTGAGCTCAAATTATTTATCATATTTCTTTGTTTGAATCAGAAAGCAAGTTACTTTTAGACTTTGTGCTGTTATAGCTTTTATCATTGTAAGAGATTGTTCTTATGTTTATTTCCTAAATATATTCTTGTTTATGTAATTTAACAAGCAGAGCTAGTGGAAGTGATAAGGAAGGTGTCCTGAAACCAGTTACTTTTAGACTTTGTGCTAACATAATTGTTTTCAGTGTGTGTTTTTAGTTTCTTTCTATGTAAAGAACCTTGGGATAACTTTGTGCCCCCATTATTCTTCATGTTTCACTCTTGGGTAGTCAAGGTGGAGACTTTGTGCTACATATTAGATTGTTGGTTACTCTATACTCTATTACCAGTTACTTATTCTACTTGAAAGAACTCCTGCTGTCCCCTGCAAGAACACTTCTAAAAGAAGAGAAGTGCCTTTAGTGTTTTCACCAGGATATTCTCCTTTGTTTTTGAACATCATCTCTGAAATAAGAGAGATGGATTGTATATCCTACCCCTGAGTGTTATTTTTAGATTATATATATAGTATATAACAACTTTATACCTATAGAGAACCTCCCCTTGATGAGAGGAGAGATTTGTCCCCTTTGGATGTGGTAAACCTGCAACTTTGGATGACTAATCTCCCTATGTTATGGTTGAAGAGACCTATTTTGCTCACTAGTTAGCTGGTTGACAAAATATTCACCCAACAGGTTGCATGATCATGTTTTATTTCAAAGCACCAAACCTATAGGTTATCTTGCATAGTTCAAGCATTTAAAACATTATCTAAAGACCCTATTTTAATTGGTAAGGTAATTTGAAATTTTTTTGACCTATTAATCTCATTATTAAGCTTTTCCAACATCAAAATCCCTAATTCTCTTGCTCTCTACCCATCATAGTCAGATACATTTGACTGTAGTAGGGGTCTTATAGGTGGATATCACCTTTGAAGCCTATGTCACATACCCTTTAGACTCATATGAGGTCATAGGAATAATTTATGAAAATTTATATGTCTTCATCCACTAGGTTTCCATGTATAAGTTAATGTCATGGACTGTAGATATTTATAGTTAGTTGTAGGTGTTCCTTTTAAACCAAGGTACACTTGTAGGTGTACCTACTAAGCCAAAAACCTAGTTTTCCAACCTTAATTGATGTTCCTTGGAGTAAAAATGTCTTCCTTAATGAAAAAAACCACATAAAATGAATATATGTATTCATATTTCCACTTAAGATTTAAAGCTTGCTTAGAACATGAATTCTTGTAGACATCATTGAATGATTATAATAGACAAGTGGGAAACTTGGAGGCCCCCAAATACTACCTTCCACTAATCATATATATTCCTCATTTTGAAAATATATTATCCTATGTGGAGGATAAAAAAATATATGCATTTAGAAGATCAAATATCCACATTAAATTACCATATTACATCTTCAAAAACACTAAAGACCCCATTTTCTATGTTTTAGGGAAAATGTCCCTAAACACAGTCACCAAATATTGAAGACGGCTTATTAATTTTACTTACCAACCTATTTATTGAAACATGGTTTTTAATCTATCTTTGACATCCATAACCCTCATCAGGATCTCAAGACCTATCATACACCTCCATATCACATTCTTATACCCCTTTGCAAACCACCTATAGGTGTGCATTTACATGTATGTAGGTAGTGAGTGAGACTATTATCATTAAGCATGGTAAGTGATCTTATATTTGGTTTTGAAGATATTTAAATATTATTCCAACCTTATGGATACTTCAAAATATGTAAGAACATATCTTTAAAACCATTTCAAGTCTCTATGAGAGTCTACAAATGCATATCCAATAGAAAATAAGGCAAAGATGGTAAAATGTAGGATGTGCATATGGTATATGTTTCTCTTACTGACTTAAAATCTATATTAATTCCTCAAATTAAACTTATCCACCTCATGGGGATTCAAACCATATTGAAATCTTTAGACACACGTGCCCAATCTCCCTTTTAACACTTGTAGATGCTCATTTCATGAGATAACTATGTATGCATATGATATTAACTATCATACTCTATAATAAGATATTTGTAGGGGATAATTTTATTTTTAATTCTTCAATTATATTTTTAAAATCTTAAAACTCTTTATATTTCTCTCATAAACATTTTCAATACCCCACATGTGATGATTTTAGTTAGAAACAAGCATAAAGCTGATTATGTTCACATATGTGACTATGTGTTCTTCATGATGTTGATATTGGAAAGTAAGATTGGAAGGTATGAGGTTATATTTAAATTAAATACATTAATTACATCATATCACAATCATTTTAATCCCTTGTATATAAATAAACATTATGCAAGTAGTTAAACTTGATTGCGACCTCATATGGTGACACCTTATAGAAATTTAAGATGCTTGACCTATCAAAACACTTTAAAACATTAAATAAATCATGGGAAACAATTGAAAAATATTTACATGTCCTCTATATCTAATTTCATCATCTAGATTGTAAGGATCTATCCATATGAGAAGGAAACCTACAAGGTATGGGGTTTAACAAGTAAAAAAACATAATCAAATTTTTAGAGATGGTTCATAAATAATAGGAAAAAATTATCTACATTCAAATAATTAAATTTAATTTTACCAATTTTACTATCACCCCTTAAATTCATTTGATCTCTCCAACTGGCCTTACCAACCAAAAACTTGTTGACTAGTTCTGCATGTCTAAAAGGGTGATGCAGGAGTATGATTGTTTTGGACCATTTTTATAAATTTAAAATCTGATAAAACATTGATATTAATATAAGGAATTTTAAGAGTCATCCCAAAAGGTTTTCACACATGTCACACTCTTCCATAGACTATACAAGTGCCAAACTCCTTTTTAGTTATTTTCTTGATTTTTAGTTAGGGAACCTACAAGTTTTAGATGGGAATAACATTATTAATAGCTAATCTGACATATTGGATTTTTAAAGTAAAAATAGATAACTTTGACACCTTAAAAATCATTCCACTTGCATTTATGACCTTTATATGACCCTTATGACTAAAAATGAAATAAGGATCAAAATAGACCATGACAAAGGCTAAAAATATATGAAATGACATAAAATAAACTATGAAACACCCTATGAAATTATAATATACCCATATTCAAGTTTTTTACTATATGGGGTTGACCCATTTTGACTTTTGGTAAAACATGGTCAACATTATTGACAATTTCCCAAGGGTGGTATGCTTGCTATGCCATGACCAATTGCCTAATCTTGTCCATTGGGATATGGAGTTACATGTAAACAATTTTTACACAAAATTTCCTTTTAAAACATATTAAACAATATAAAATTAGTAATAAACAACACACATGATAAGGAACTAAGTAAACACACACTTGTGCTTCATGAGTACTTATGGAATACACACACATAAACCAAACTAACTAACTCAAACACTAACTAACCTAAAATGAACACTTCCTCCTAAATCAAATGGAATTTTGAAACCTCTCTTGTTTCATGAAATGAAGGATTGAATGAGGCTTGTATTCTTTTGACCTTTGGCATTTATTCCTCCATCTTCTTCATAGTGTTTTCCAACTTCATTGGCATGATGTTTAATGAGAACCAAGTAACTCCAAATGGATTAGATATGTAAATTAAATCCTCTTGAAACTCAAAAACCTCAACTTTCTCATAATAATTCTCAACTATGACCTCTAATTATGGTTCAACAAGACATACTTTTTGGTTTCCATGGTGCTCTCAATAGGATTGGGTTTCTTTTTAGCTACAAGTTCTTCAAGCTCATCAAGGAGATCTACATAGTCTACCCAATATTGGTCATTATAATCCTTATAATCTAGAACCACTACCTCTTCAATTTTATATTATTGATGTATGATGTCATAAATTTGATCTTCTTTGTGCTCCAATGCATCTGAGGTTGGTTTAAAATCAAGCTGAGGTATTGAGCCATCTTCAAAGACTACCCCTTTTATCTTGGTCTCATGAGACTCTTCTAGGATTATAACTTCTTGATGAGTGACTTGATCTTCACTTTCATCTTTGATAGTACATTCAACCTCATGCTTGAGATGGTCATCCATAACCTTATGAACAAATATGGAGTCTTTTTTGAATACCTCTCTTTTTAAGTCTTTACTATATTCTTCATGGACATCTAAAAAATAATCTTCAATATGTTTATATTAATTCAAGAAGGTTAAATTTCTATTGTGTTCACCAAAGGGAGTCCTTATGGTTATTTCTTCCTCATCGTCACTCATGACATATTCTTGGGAATCTATGGCTTGAGCTCTTTCATCTTCATTTTCTTCCCTCAAAATGGGTTTCTCTTCATGGAAGGGTGAGGTGTAAGGTTAGTGGATAGGCTCATGAGATGGAGAATAGGGTGTGATGGAGGGTTTATGAATGGAAGGTGGAATTAGAGATGGAGTGTGATTTGAAGAAGAGGGCTTATGAATGGACTTAGGAAAGATGATTACACTAGTAAGCTCATAGGGAAGTGATTTTTTGGGTTGAATAAAAGGAATAACATCTACATAAGTAGAAGTTGCACCTTACCAATAATTTTTTGAAACTCTTTAATAACAACACGTTCATTTTTAGGCTCCTTATCTTCCCACATCCTTAGTCTATCTATTGAGAATTAAAGCCACTTCTTTGCCAATTCCATTTATTCTTTGATCTCTTATTAAATCTCATCTTCAACCACCTCTCATGCACTCATCAATCTTTGGAAAATACTTCTTAACCATTTCATGAGATAATTAGGGAGAACATCATACTCACCATCCCATTTTCCCATATCATCTTCACTATCTAGTAGCTCTGGTAGGAGTGCCAATAAGGATTAGAAATGAGATTGGGATTATGGAGGAGGAGGAGTAGGGTAATTATATGGATTAAGGCCAAATCTATTTTTTTGGATTTGATTTAGTAATAATTCACATATTTCCTCTTGGTATCTTGATTTAGACTCATATGGATCCTCTTGAGGTTGATAGGCATCATGGTATGGCTGGTAGGACTCATATCAGGGTTGATAGCAAGGCATTTATTGATATGATTCTTGGTATCCTTCCTCATATGTATATTCAAAAACATGGTGTCTATATGGGAATTGAAATGGAGGACTATAGGGCTGACATGGTCTATAGGATTGATAAGCATTTTGATAGGACTATTAAGGAGTAAAATGTGGTTTATCACAAGTCTTATAGGGAGGTTAATGATAGGGGTATTCATCATAGTTGTTCATATCAACATTATATATTAGATGAGACACAATAACTGATACAAATATTTAACTAAATATACTTGGTCTACTTACAACTAGAAATTTTCATTCAGATTTGCCATTAGTGCTAACTTGCTTGATTTCAAAAGTTAATTAGAGGAAAGACACACCAATAAAATTTCCACTCTCTTTGACCTTAGTCCCACTGAGCATTACAAATTTTTTGTCACCAATATTTAACCCTACAAGAGGGTTTTCAAACCTCTTCCATATTTGGGCAACATGGGAACACTTCCAGGTATGTGGGTGTACCTATAATGGAGGTGAGCCTCTAGGTTTAAGGGGTAGCTCCCTAAATGTATCTTGAAGTGATTATCATATAAAATAGTTGATTTATTATGCAAAAAAGGATATAAGTTAGATTAAATTAAAATATTTTAAAGGGGTGATACACCAAGATGATTTCCATATGACCATCATACTTCTTACACTAAGAAACAAGGCACACAAATTAGCTTTCAAGTCCTCAAGGATTCTAACATGAGTGTTTCAATATGGCAGTGAGATTAATGAAGGATATTCAAGTTAAGTGAACCATAGGTTATTTTTAGACACTAAGGATCATTTTAAACTTAAAATATAGGCCCATACACTCGACAACAGTTAATAAGACCTATTAGAATAGGAACTCTTACATAAACATGAGAGGATAAAGGAAGAAAGGATAGAAGATTACCTTTTTTCATCACCATAAATCAATTTTCACACTTATAAAAATGTTATTGAACTTAAAACCAAACTTGAATTTAGTATTCAAAGGAAAAACACAATGTCATTCCAATAGGGGTTCACCATACATGGAGTGGAATTAGAATACGAGAGCCAAAATGGCTAATACTTATATAATTTGAGAGAGAAGTGAGAAGTGAGAAGTAAAAGAGTCATAAAAACACTTGTAATTATAAGAGGAGGAGTTACACATGTAGGATAATAAATTAGAAGATATAACATGCAAATTATCATAGGCCAAATTACCTTCTAAGTCATGAAACTCATGAAATGTGGCATAGGATTCCTCATTCTACATAATAAATTTTCCTTCATTATTTGGTCCTTTTTTAACTTCCAAAAACTAAATATGGGTAAAATTTATTATTTAAATAAATCTTATGGGTTGTATACATGATCCCCCATGCATTGGTTACATCCCTAATCATCTAGATTATTTTCCACATGAGCTATCATTGCCTACAATTTAAGTAACTCTTGTTTCACTCACTCCTCACACTTGACATCAAATTTGGATTCAATTTTATATGAAAAAATATAAAATGTAGTTAAGGAGACATGTCAAGACCTCCCATATCCTTATTTTACTTGGGTAATCCTTAAAAATCATTGCACTTGAAGTTTTCACTATCTCACCAGCTTGTTCACTTTTGGTAGTTTTGACTTGCTGAAGGAAGGCACCTATATAAACACTTAGGATATTTTTTTCTGAAATAAATGGACATGATGGGTTATCTCAAGTCCAATCCTTATCTCAAAGCTAATTTAATCTCTTGATTCTTCCTATAACTTGTAAAACATTTAAAATAGTCAAAAAAGACAAATTCCCCCTTGTCTATCCAAGTAGGGTATCACTAAATTCAATAGGGAGGATCCTTGGAGAGTGTTATATAACCTCAAACCACTTACCATTACATTATGGTCCATTAAGATGTATCTCCTTCCTTGTTTTGCCAATCAGGGCAAGAATCAGGGTTTTGAAATGTTTAGAGCTCTTTCCACCCTTAGAATTTGTAAATAGAGTTTTGACATTGAAATAATGGACTAATCCCATATTTTTTCTTCTCAATACCCTCTCCAAATTTTCATAGCCTCTTGATACTCCATGTAAATCATCCAAGAAGAGGTAAGCATTTCAATCACCTTATTGAGCTTTGTTTCCTCATTTTTTGAAAGTTGAGATGGTTTTAAGACCAAAATGGCTTAGTTATGGTTTCCTTTTCATTAAAATATATTTAACATGTCTTATAACTCCATAATAATCTATTTCAAGTCTTTTTAATGTTTACCTAAGGCTATAAGTGAAATTGACCCCCTCATTAGACTTTAGGCCTAGTTTAGACCTTATAGGTTTGCTTGTATCTTTGTCTATTTGGACAACCCCATTGTGTTTATAACCATTTTTCATGGTTATCTATGTTTTTAAATTTATTACATGGATTTATAAACCTATATTAATGTTTTTAATAGTATTTATCCATTTTTATCATTCTTTTTCTTCAAAACCTACTAGTTTGCATACAAGGTAGTGCCCTCTGTCTAAGACAAAATAGAGGGAACTTCCCCTATTTTCTCAGAGAAGGTGGATGTTGGAGAGGATTATTATATATATTAATATGGTATACATAATTTTCTATACCTTTATCACATCATTATACCCCTTAACTCCTTAAATACCTAAGGTAGACCTTAGGGAAAGTGGATTGTGTACAGGGTTTTACCATCTCTCTATATTATTCCCATATCATGAATGTCTCTTGAAGTGTTTTAAATCATGATGAATATTATAAAAATGATCAAAAACCCATAACTATCTTTTCATTACTCCTCATCTTGATTAATCAAATCTACATGTTGTCTTATTATGTTTTGCTTCAAAGCACCATACCTGTTGGTTATCCTGGATAGTTCAAGCCTTGAAAACATTATATACATAACTTATTTAAATTTGTAATTTCATTTTTAATTTTTTTGGACCTATTAATCCCATTATTGGTATTTTTAAACATCAAAATCCCTAATTCACTTTCTCTCTACCCATCATAGTTAGTTATAGTTGATTGTAGTAGGGGTCCTATAGGTGGATATCACCTTTGAATCCTATGTCACATACCCTTGAGAATCATATGATGTCATAGGAAGAATTTATAAACATGTATATGTATGTATCCACTATATTTTCATGTATATGCTAATGCCATGGATTGTAGATACCTAAAGTTAGCTGTAGGTGTTCCTTTTAAACTAAGGTACACCCATAGGTGTACCTACTAAGCTAAAAACCTATTTCTCCAAAATTAATTGATGTTAATTTGAAAAAAAAATGTCTTAATTAACTCAAAAAGTCTACCTAAAATTAATATATGCATTCATAACTCTACTTAAGATTTAAAGGTTGCTTGGAACTTGAATTCTTATAGACATCATTAAATGTTTGTAGTAGACAAGTGGGCAACTTAGAGGCTCCCAAATACTACTTTCCACTAATAATATTTATTACTCATGTTTCAAATATATTATCCTAAGTGAAAGATAAAAAATATATTCATTTTGGTGATCAAATATCCACATGACATTACCTAATGACATCTTCAAAAACATTAAGGACCTTGTTTTCTGTGTTTTAGGGAAATTGTCCCTAAACATAGTCACCAAATTTTGAAGATGGGATCTTAAATTTACTTTCCAACCTATTTATTTAAACATGGTTTTCAATCTATATTTTACCTCCACAACCCTCATGGGGATCTCAAGAATTTTTAGTAAGTGAGATTATGAGCATTAAGCATGGTAAGTGATATTATATTTGGTTTTTAGGATATGTAAATCTTATTCAAACCTAATGGATACTTCAAAACAAGTTATAAAAAATATTTAAAACCACTTCAAGTCTTTGTGATACTCTTTAGATGTATATATAGTAGAAAATAAGGTATAGATGGTAGAATGTAAGATGTGCACATGATATATGTTGCTCTTAATAACTCAAAATATCTCTAAAGTCCTCAAATTAAAATTATCCACCCCATGGGGAGTCAAAATATATTGAAATCTTCTGATACACGTGATCAATCTCACTTTTAACACTTGTAAATGATCATTCCATGAGCTGATTGTGTATGCATATGACATTGACTATCATAGTCTATAATATTTTATTTGGAGGGGCTCAATTTATTGTTCATGCTTCAATGATATTTTTAACATCTTCAAACTCTTTACACACACACACACACACACACACACACACACACACACACACACACACACACACACACACACACACACACACACACACACACACACACACACACACACACTACAGTCATGTCATGTATCCCATAAACATTTTTAAGACCCCACATGCCATGACTGTAGTTAGAAAAAGCATAAAGCTAACTATGTTCCCATATGTGACTATGTGTTCTTCATGATGTTTATATTGGAAGGAAGGAGGTATCATGAAATTAAATACATGAATCACATCATATCACAATAATTTTAAGCCCTTATAGATAAATAAACATTCAAGTAGTGAAACTTTATTGAGACCTCACATGGTGACACCTTCCTATAATTTGAGATGCTTGGCATATAAAAACACTTTCAAACATGAAACCAAACATTGGAAACATGTCAAAAATATGACCATATAATATAGATTTAATTTTATTAATTAGATTCTATAGACTTATCCATAGGATAAGGAAACCTATAAGGTATGATGTTTAACAAGTAGAAAAACATAGTCAACTTGTTAGAGATGGTTCATAAATAATAGGAAACCATTAGTTACACTCCAAGCATGAAATTGAATTTGACCAAGTTTAATTTCACCCCCAAAGGCATTTGATCCAAAACTTCTCCAATTGGCCATACCAACCAAAAACCTATTGACTGGTTCTGCATATCTAGAAGGGTGATGAAGGAGAAAAATGGTTTTGGACCATTTTTAGTACTTTCAAAGATGATCAAAAGTTAAGATGAGTATAGGGAAGTTGAAGAGTCATCCCATAAGGTTTCCACATGTGTCACACTCTTCCATAGATCATACAAGTGCCAAAACTCCTTTCCAATTATTTTCTTGATTTTTATTTAGGGAACCTACAAGTTTTAGATGGGATTGACATTATTAAAAGGAAATATAACATATTAGATATTGGAGGGAAAACTAGATCACTTGGACACCTTTAAAATCATGTCACTTGCATTTATGACCCCTATATGATCCCTAACTGACTCAAAATGAAAAAAGGACCAAAATAGACCATGACTAAGGCTAAAACATATAAAATGGCATAAAATAAAGTATGAAACACCCCATGACACTATAATAGACCCCTATTCAAGTTTTTGACTATAGAGGGTTAACCCATTTTGACTTGTGGTAAAAAAAGGTCAATAGTAGCTATTCGTGCATTCGCTATAATAAGTTATGCTTGTAGTCCTATAATTTGGGCTTAAGCCTAGGCTAGCTACCCATTTATCTAAGATGTCTATGCTTGTAAAACTTAGACCTATCCTTAGATCCTGGTCACTTGTGCTTGTGTCTAGGATAACTACTTATCTCTTTATACTATTGTAGTCTATAGTTGAGCCTATAGTTGGTCCCTCTCGCAAGTAATCTAAGTAATATCTGATAAATGGGATTGAATCTCAATCTATAATTAGGGAAGTAATGACCTCTCACTCTATTATAGTGGCTACTATGAGGGTTTGATAACATCTCCACCACCACTAATTCCAACCTAAGCACTAGCTTGTACCTATGGATGCACCTAAATCTAACTTGTACCTAGGCCTAAATTTGAGGCCCAACCTATCTTGTTATCATCATCTAATCCCCTCCATCTACATCTATGGCATCGTGCCCATCTTGTCCATTCTTTATAGTCCCTATCTCATGAATCTATGTATCATAACTTTCACTTAGAACACTCTCCTCACCAACCCTTGTAGGAAAATAACTCTAAGATGGGTCAATTTGATGGGAATCCATGGTCTCTACTAGGCTATATATGTGGTAGTAACCTCTAGATCTAGAATTAGTGTCTAGAAGATCTAGGTCACTGGGGTAATACCCTCATAATCTATACATGAATTGATCTTATCTAATGTCTTACCACACTAAGTCCTCTCTCACTCACTCTAAGAAAATAGATGCTCCTCTCTAGGAATATATTATATAAAACTAAACTATGATTACACGTGATATGGCCTATAACACTATCACTAAATCCCATCACCCCATCAGATAACACTCCATTATCATAAACTATGTCACCTCAGCCTCATCATCCTATCTAAATGATAGACCTGTGTATGGCATCTAGGTGATGTGCTTTATATTAAGGCTATCAAATGCAACATGATAGAAGTGTATCTCTACAACATGGCCCCACTACACACCTAGTAGAATATACCAACCAAATAACATTATCTACTTAGGATACCAAGTTTGTAAAGTCCCCAATGGATATTATATGGTAATGTGCTCCCATATCCACACCTATAAACTCATGAATGGTCCTAAGATGGTGGCTCTCTTGTATGCACCTACATACAACTTTGTGTATAAGTGTGCTAATATCACTAGTCCCTAAGAAAATATTCTAAGTCCTAGACCATATCTACTACCACATCACTTGGACCTAAAAGGAACCACTGACTACTCTTATTCAATAGTAGTATGCTAGTGATAAGAGATTTCACAACTAGTGTCAATTGATAAATCATACCCTCATGTAGGCACCTATCAATTTTATTGCACGTATCAAGAACCCCCACCCAAAAAAAACCCTCAATGAGTCTCTATAATGTCAATACGAGAGTATAAGACCTATAATAAATCATATCTCCTCATATTGGAAGGTGAAAGATCTGGTACACATCCTCAATAATTATTATCATCTCCTCTATCACAAAGTGAAATGTTTTGGTCTCATAATGCTAGTGCACGACCAATATTGTTATAAAGGCCTATTCAATATATATCACTAGCATCATAACCACATCATGTAGTGTAATCAATTCTAACATGTTGAACTCTACCTCTATCAGTAAATGCATCTCATGATGCACCACTAGATGTCAAGATCATGATGCCATCACTCCTAGGTCCTCTTTCATAACTCATAATTAACATATCACTCCATCTATCCCATGTCTATTTTCTTATATAACACAAATCACTTAATCCCCCTTCTACCCAATCCATCTTACTTACATAGGCCTACCCTAACCTATCCAACACATCACTAATCCTATACATCCTCAACACTCACCTATAATAGCTTCATGTTTCTTTCCCCTACTAGCCTTACCCAACACTCTTGATTCCCCCTAACTACTCCTCCCCTTATCCTACTCACGTTGATCATACTAATCTCTAACCACCCTTATTACCTCTCCACCTACTTTCATGTTATGAACTTGTGATATCTCTTCTTTTTAATTTATTAGTTTAGTAGTTTCTATGGACACATATGCTTTGTAAGTCATCCCATGAGCATTTTATTTTATCCCACATTCATGTTAAGTAGTGGTTTTTTAGATTACAATTCATATACAAGTGTTGATGCCAATGAAGGCATCCATGAATTATTTGTATTGAGCTTGCTCAAAGGAGGTTACCTCCTGAAAGTGGTTTGTGATCAATATAATCTATTTAGTGATTATGTTCATTTTATAATTCTATTATGTCATGAATTTTTATTAAACTATTTTAGGAGGATCTTCTCATCTAGTATTAGAGTGATTTCTAGGGCCAATTTTTTTTAGAAATTCTTCACTCTATTTTTTTGCATAATACTTTTTCAAAAATGAACTTCTTCTACTGCATAATTTATTTCAATATTTTTATATAACATAATAATCTATTTTGAATCAGGGTAAAAACCTCACCACATAACTATGGGAAATGCTTGGGTGAAATCCCTAAAAATCATTGTGAGTAGTACCATAGGAACCCCAAAGTAGTTGGCCCATTGAGAGGACCTGCCAGTGAAACAAGGAATGACCCCTTCCTGATTCACTAGTTCCCATGTATGAGGAAAACCAAGAGCTATCACAAAGAGATAAATCTATGGATAATTTTTTTCAGAGAGTAGTACTCACTTAGATGGCATTGGTGGCTAGAGTGAAAATTTTAAAACACTTAGTGAGACATTGAAACTTGGGTCCCATTTCTATTAGTTTCTAAATATTTCTAGTAGACTCAAAATAATTAATCAGTAGAGTATCCATAGACTATCAGAGGACTTGTAGGCATATATTTGATAGAACCTAGAATCTACAAACTATTTGTAATGTCTCAATAGACTCTTAGAGGACTTATTACTAGACAGACAACCAAAAAAGAAAATGCACCTAAATTTTTTTTCATTTTTTTGCAATATCTATCCATTTGTAGCCCCATTTATCCTTAAACTTTATCTAAACACCTAAAATTCCATTCCCTAAATTTTCTGCCTTGAGGTCCCATATCCCAATTCCACTCATAATTCCTATAAATCATAAATTTCCCTTTTTTTAGGTTTTGGCATAACTTCTATTTTTATCCATTTGCCTTGAAAATTTTCCACTATGTTAATCATCTCATTCTAATCTTTTGTCTCTTTTTGACCAATTTTCTTATTTTTCCATTTTCGCTCCTAAAATTTCCCTCACCTTCATCGATCATATTCCCACTATGTGAAAACATTATTAAAATCCCCTTTACCCCTTCTATTTTTTCCCAACTTCAAAACTTTATTTACTAAACATGTCTTAACTTTAGTTTTCCTATCCATTGCAAAAAAAACTATTATTTGGGTCATGGTCATAACCGAAACAAGAGAAACAAATATGGAAGATGAAATTACCACCCTCAAGACCCACATGAAATATTTTGATGAAAAAATTATTGGCCTCAATCTTTTACATACCACTGTGAGCAACAAACAACATCTGGAGTCTTCTTTAAACACTATGTTTTCTTAGTCTATCAATTATCATGGGCCAAAGCTTAATTTTCCATGATTAAATGGTGCCAAACTAAATGGATGGATCTATTAGGTAGAAAAATATTTTAGTCTACATAATACTTTTGATGCCAACAAGGTCCCACTTGCATCCTTTCACTTGGAACTTAAAGCTCTTCAATGGTACCATTGGTATACCAAGGCTCATAATGAACCCATATTAACTAATTTTTGTACCATTATTTTGAAATGGTTTGGCCCTGATACTTTTGATGACTTCACTAGAGCACTCATTAAACTTTTTCAAGTAGGAACCATGCGAGAATATAAAATAAAATATAAAAAACTAGCCAATCACACAGAGGGGTTATCTGATGAATTCTTCAAGAGTTTCTTTGTCAATGGACTAAAGGATGCAATTTGATCTAAGGTTAAAATATTCTAGCGTAACATAATGATGGAAGCTTTAGAATTGGATAAGTTGTCAAAGGACAAGATCATAGCTTAGCAGTGATTCAAATCCAATTTTGTTCCCTTCAAAAATATAGCTCCATAATGATCTCAAACAATGTCAGCTCCCAGAACCACTAATATCAAACATTTGACTAAAATAGAGATGTAAGCTCATAGAGCAAAAATACTATGTTATAATTATGATGATAAATTCACTCAAGGAAATTGATGTGTTAAGAAAAAGCTATACCTATTAGATGTGGACTCTTCACCCATACCTAAAGATTGGGAAGATGTTTAAAATACAACAAATGATCCATAAGAAGCTCAACTGAATGTGGAACCTACTTCTCAAGAAGACTAACTAGAGATATCTTTCCATGCCTTAGCAAACGTCACTACCCTATACACCATGTGGGTCAAGGATACCTTCAATAATCTCCCTCTCACAATACTTATTGATTCTAGAAGCACTCATAACTTCATTGACCTTTGAATCACCAAATAGGCTGATTTTTTTTATCTATCCTTGCTCTAACTTTGAAGTCATGATTGCCAATAGGGGCACATTACCTTATAAAGTGAAGTGTCACAATGTGCATATCTCTATTAGAGATTATAACTTATGCTCCACCATGTTTACCTTGCCTTTAGGTGGATGTGATGTTGTTTTAGGAGCCTAGTGGTTATACACACTTGGACCTATCTTATGATATTTTTATTTAACTTTGGATGTAGTTTTTAGCTAATGGGAAAAAACACACATTGAAAGGATTACAACTAGGATCTCTCAACATTATCAATTCTAGAATATATTCTTAATAATAATTCATATGGCATCATTTCCTAGCTCCATTCCATTCAAATGCAACCATCAATAGTCTCCACTACTCCTTCTAATCTACAAACCATTTTATAGAGGTGTGCATGTGTATTTACCAAATCAATGGGATTGCCACCTTCATAGCTAGAGGACCACCATATTTATCTCCTTCCTAAAAGCATTCCTCTAAACATTATGCCTTATCTCTACCCATTTTAGCAAAATACTAAGATTGATATGCTCATTCGAGACATACTAAATCAAGGCATTATTTACCCTAGTACCAACCCATATTCTTCTCCAGTCCTCCTTATTAAAAAAAAGATGGGTCCTAGTGCCTCTATATTAATATTTATGTACTTAATTACATCATAATCAAGGATAAGTTCTCAATCCTTGTTGATGAGCTTCTTGATGAGATTCATGGCACTCATTTTTTCTCCAAGTTGGATCTTCACTCTGGATATTACCAAATCTAGCTTCACGAGGATGATATCCATAAGATAGTTTTTCATATGCATGATGGTCATTATGAGTTTTTGGTCATGCCCTTTTGCCTCACTAATGATCTTTCAACATTCAAATCATTGATGAGTAAAATATTTTGGCCCTACTTGCAAAAATTCATTTTGGTCTTCTTTGATGATATCTTCATCTATAGTAAAACATGGTCTAAGCATCCCCAACATCTAGAAATCACACTATAACTTCTCTCTAACCATCATCTTTGTGAAAAATAGTCCAAATTTACTTTTGGCTAGGATGAAGTGGACTATCTAGGGCATATTGTGTTAGCCAAAGGGGTTTGGGTGGATCCTAACAAAAATAGTTACCATGACGAATTGGCTACATCCTCAAACACTTAAGAGCCTCCATGGTTTTTTGGGATTGAGTAGATACTATCACAAGTTTGTCAAGGATTATAGGAAGATTGTAGCTCTGCTAATAATTATGTTCAAAAATGATGCTTTTACTTGGACACAAGCTATTGAGTGTGTATTTTAAAATTGGAACAAGCTTTGTATACTACACATGTTCTAGCTATGCCAAATTTTACCAAGACCTTCACTATCAAGAGTGATGCTTTTGGTAATGGACTAGGTGTTTTTATCCTCCAATAAGGATGCTACACTACATTCACCAAAAAATATCTTTCTTGAAATAATTTAGTGCTCTCTACTTATGAGAAGGAAATGATGGCCATTTTGCATGTAGTATAAAAGTGGCAGCCATACCTCTTGGGAAATCATTTCTTCATCAAAATTGATCACTAGAGTTTGAAATATTTCTTGGAACAATGGGTATTGTCCTCATCACAATATAAATGGGTTAGTAAACTCATGGGTTATGACTATGATATCACTTATAAGAAGGGTAAGGATGATATTATGGTTGATGCTCTTTCTCACACATTTGTATACCAAGCTTCCCTTTTTACTATTTCTATGCCTATTCCAAATTGGTTGGACACTATAAAGCAAGGGTATTTCAATAAATCCTCATTATCTCTAATCATTTAATAGTTGGCCACTAACACCTCAACTACAACACATTATTCATGCAATGGTGCTTCTTTGTGATACAAGAGTTGTTTGGTGCTTCCCCAGAGCACAAATCTTCAAAAAGGTTGTGTTTTATGAAATCTATGCTTCTCCATCCATAGGGCACTAAGGGTTTCTCAAAACCTATGAATGATCATGATGTAACTTCTTTTATAAGGGAATAAAAAAGGTAATTCAAAATATGGTGGCTAAATGTGATATCTACCAATACAACAAGGGTGAAACAACACTCATCCCTAGGTTTTTCAAACCCTTGCCCATCCCTACTAGGATTTGGATATATATTTATATGGATTTCATTGAGGGGCTCCCAAAATTTAGAGGGAAAATGGTGATCTTGGTTGTGGTTGATCATCTCTCCAAATATAATCATTTTTGTGCTCTCAAACATCCCTATACTACCTCCATAGTCTCAAAAAATTTCCTAGACCAAATTTTCCATCTTCATGACATTCTTTCATCCATTGTCTCAGATCATGATGCAACCTTCACCATCCATTTTTGGATAGAAATATTTTGATGCACTACCACCTAATTAAAGATGAGTTTTAGGTATCATCCATAGATAGATGGCTATACTAAAATTGTCAAAAAAATGCTTGAAAACTTTTCTTCATTACTTCACCTCAGAACAACAACATCAGTGGGTAAAGTGGCCCCCTATATCTAAATGGCACTAAAATACCTCCTACCAAAATTTAATGAAGATGACCCCATATGAAGCAATTTATGGTCAAACACTACTAGTGCTCCTTCCATACACCCCCAATAGTTCATTAGTTTAAGTGATAGACATGATTCTCTAAACTCAAGATCATATCCTTAGTACTTTATGAGATAATATTCATATGACACAAAATCAAGTGAAACAATAGGTAGATCAACACTATTTTGAGTGCACTTTTCAAGTAGGTGATATGGCTTTTCTTTTCTTCCATCCATACAAGTAGTCCTCCCTAAAACTCAAAGGGTGTCATAAGCTAGCTCCCAAGTTCTATAGACCCTATAAGGTTCTTTAGAAGATTGGGTTGGTTTTTAATAAGTTGGATCTCCCACCTTCTTCCCAAGTTTACCCAATAGTTCATGTCTCTTGTTTGAAAAAGTTCTTGGCACAAACATTAGAGTGCAAACTATTTTACCTAAACTTGATTATGAATTATCCATTATTCTTGAGTCAAAGGCAATCCTAGACAAGCTCACATACAAACTTCACTCCCGATCCATCACTAAGGTTTTAATTTAGTGGCATGAAATACAACTAGAAGATGTAACATGGGAACCACTATTTTAGAATCAAAATCAATTCCCACATATGAAGCTTTGAGGACTAAGATTTTTCTAAGAGGGAGGGGATGTTATGAACCTATGATATCTCTTATTTTTACTTTGTTATTTTATTAGTTACTATAGATGCATATGCTTTGTAATTCATCCCATAAGCATTTTGTCTTATCCCACATTCATGGGAAGTAGTGGTTGTTTAGATTGGAATTCATATATAAATAAGTGTTGAGGCCAATAAAGGCATCCATGAATTATTTATATTGAGCTTGCTAAAAGGAGGTTTCCCCCTTGAAGTGGTCTATGATCAATATAATCTATTCAATGATTCTATTCATTTTATGATTATGTTATTTCATGCATTTTTACTAAATTGTTGTAGGAGGATCTTCTCATCTCACTATCTACTCACATTCTTACCCATTAACCTTATATTCTAATATATCATCCCTAATTAACACTAATTCACTCAATTATCTCCCTAGTCTCACCATTTTACCTATCCCCATCCCACTAACATCATCTAACTAACCTAATACTTCACCCTATTTCCCCTAAATAATTCAACCCCCTTCCTAATCATACTTAATCCCATCACTTCTACATCTAACTTCAACATCCCCTAACTACCTAACCAAATCATCCTAACTAGCTAACCTAACTTACCACCCATTTAACCAAAACCTCATTCTAACCCTTACCCATTTACCCTACCCATGATAAAATCATAGATCATGATGTGCCTTAAATAGGTGATCTTGACAAAACTGCAAGTCACAACCTATGACTTTGATTAACTCATGACCACACACAATTATTGATCCTTAATTTATGATATTTCAAATTCATGACTCTATAGTCATGTTATTATAATATCACAACTCTACAATTGTGGTATTACAATACTGTGATTCTAGACTCATGATATTACAATATCACAAGTCAACTTATAATGTCGTAAGTCATGATGACAATGTCACAACTAAGGGCATAGCCATCAGTCATAGTATTATTGAGGTAACTTTGTGGACAACATATTTTTCTATAAAAATCCATAAAAATGATGAAAATATAACAAAAAATTCATGAAATCATAGATCTAGGGATCAATTGCTCACTAGTGGTCCAACCTCTGGTGCCCTCTAGAACTCCCACACTCATTTGTCATGATGAGAAGCTCAGGGAAATTGGTCCATGTTTTTATCTCAAATCTCCAAATTTGCAAAAGATAAAATACTAAATGACCATATTTTGCATTTTATATCTTATATGATCCCCCATATACCCCTAACAACCCTTTTGCTAACAACCCATGTCTAATCTTATCAAACTCTCCCATTATCCCAATTAGTCATCTCTAATCATTTATACCATCATCTAGGGCATGAATTTTTCATTTTTCTAGTGTCCAACATCATCTTGCATCCAAAATACATTAGCTTGAGGTTTTTTTGGATTATGTAGGCAACATCTAGCCTCATTTTCATGCGGATGGGTAGCTCAACCACCATTCATCCCCATCTCATCCCTGGACTAGTCACTTGATAATCATATGTTTATGTATGATATGGATCTTATGTAGAGCATCTCCCTATCATCAATCAAACATTATTATCTCTATTATAAATTTTTAGTCCTTCTCTAACATGTGTCCTTGTTATGGGATTTATTATTGGCTTAAAACCATCTCATTTAAATCTATTTTATCTTATAAATCTGATCATTTTTCTAGACATTAGTCATTTGTCTAGGAACCCATCATGAAGGAGATATTTTATCCTCTTTTAATTTGAGGCATTTTCAACCATATCTATTTCTTAGGGCATCCTAGCCCTATTTTTTATCTTAGTCTTATCCCACCCTCAAGATGTTTGTTTGAGTGACCATTGAGGCTAGTTCTCCCTGCATGCTCCTTTGAAGGGGAATCATATCCTAATAAATTATGACACCATCTAACATTATGGTTCTTATTTTAAATACCATTATTCTTTCCATCCTACTCCACTCAAAATTACCTTTCAAAGGGGAAAAATGTATGCATTAAAATCCACTCACCCCACTAATTCTACTAATTATGCTAATTTAGCCTATAACTACATTTCCTAGATAATTTAATTAATATCATATTGTCCACATCTCATTAATACATCTTATAAACCTTAAACCATCTCAAAATAAATTAATTCCTTTATTAGATCCTTAACAAAACCTATTTACCCACTAATCTACTCTTTAATCCACTAGCTAATTTAAAAATGCAAAATAATCTACATGCCCAACTACCACCCTATTCTATCCTCTCTTAAACCTTTAAACCCTAATAGGATATTTATATAATTGGATGATTCTAAAAACCTCCTCCATTTTAGCCCATTCCATCTTGAATTTTTTATTCTAGAGATCTCCATGGAATTAAAAATTTCATGAAAAATCTGTAGCCATTGATCTCAATGGCTCAAAGTTGAATTTGAGCCATTGATTTCTCCTTCCATGCCTATATAACTAAGCTAGCCCCCTCCTTCAAACTAACTTGGAAAACTATCAAATTATTTCCATTATCTTACATCCACACAACCTTATTGCATTCATCCATAGCCACTATCAAGCTTGATCATCCATTATAATCCATTATCAACATCAAGCAATAAATCTAAAAATCTTCAAATTTTGCATCAAAAATCCATTAGACAATCTTGGAGAGGATATATAAAGAGGTAAGGTGATGGTAAGATCATTCTTATTGAGTTGATTATCTATTTTATCCCTTCCTATTTTTTTGTTTAGATTTTAGGTTTTTAATACTAAAAATAGTAATAGGATTTGAATCTAAAATTTAGGCTACAATAATCTTGAAAATAATGTCTATGAGTATTATAAAAATAAACACTAGAATCTAAAACCCAAGATTCAGAAATATTATCCAAATAAAGAATAAGAGCATCTTGTGACACATCACCTGATACACTTGCCTCTTTTTTAACTTCTTGTAGTCCATGTCTAATTTTTTATGAATAACCCAACAATATTTATTTGCATGTCATGGCTTCCCATAATTCTAGCATTCCATATTGCTTCCTTATTTTGATCTTGAACTCCTTGATTTTCCATGGTTCCCTCTTCCTCTATTCTTTTGTCTCCCTATAGTCTCCACTTTCAATACATTCCCTAATGTGGATGTTTTACCAGCACTTCTCATCCACATTTCCTCACTTAGGATCAAACCCAACACATCCTCAAACTGCAGTTTGTCATTTTTATAGATGGAGTTACTTCTATGTCCAAGCTATTCTATATCTCAAGTAAGGAACACAAAATAATATAGCCTTGACTTCATCATCAAAGTCAATATTAATAGAATTCAATTATCCTATTACCATGTTAAAATAATTTAAATGATTTACCACTAAACCATTTTCAAACATTTTCATATTAAATAACTTATTTATTTAGAAAATGTTATTGGAAACAGAGGGTTTTTCATACAACTTCTCTAGTGTGCTCATAAGACTTTCTATAGTTTTTTCTTATGATATGTTTTATGGAACTATAGATTACAAGCATAACTAGATGGTTATATGCAATTTTATATCCATAAATTCCCCATCCTTATCTGACATTATCATTAGCTTCCTATATTTACCTCCAAAAAGAAAGTATAGGTTCTTCTAAAAGATATAATCCTACATCTACATATTTTATAATTTGAAGTTTTTCCCATTAAACTTCTCCACCATTGATTTGTTATCATCTACCACAGCTCCCATTAAAACTAAAATCCTTAACTTCTTGTAACTTAATTCTCAGAAACAAAGAACCTTTACTCTGATACCACTTGCTAGGATATAAATTGACAATGTGAAAATATCCATAAAGTTTTAAGGAGGGAATCTATTTAAACTATAAATAAATTTTGCAAAAATCAAAATAAAACCATGCAAACTATAAGACAAGGATTTAGCATGGTTCACAAAATGGCTATGTCCATTGAGAAATTATTCAACCTTCATATTTTCAATAACACTTAGAGAATTCATCCTGTGATAACAACCTATCACTCATAATTCTCCTATCTCTCACAACCTCCATCTTGTCTTCAATGCACACAAGATTACAACAATCTTACAAAAAAGCTATATGAAACTAAATCTAATATTACAATATTTCATAAAAAGACTAACATGTCTTCAACACATTATAAATGAATGAATACTTTACTTTAAAAAAATACATGTAAGAGAGGAGAGAATAGATAAAACAAGGAGAGAGAAGAAAACGTGGCATACTCCCATATGGACCATAGTGATCAATAGTGACATAATTTTTACCATGTGTAAGGATAAAAAGTTGAATGGAATATTCATTATTCCCCTTGACCTCCTCCATGTGCTTCCAAAATGTTACACCCCACTTCAAATGTGACTCTAATCATGAATAGTGGTCAATGTCCCCACTTCCATGTGCACACACAAAATCCAAAAGATTACTAAATAACTTTTTGACTTCAACCAAGGATCCCCACATGCATCTTGTATACACATAATATTTTCAAAATTTTATTGATTACTAACACTTTGTAACTTAAAGGAACTTATTGAGTCTTAATATCTTTGACTGCAAGTATTAAGGAGTATACCAAGAAAGGGGTGGGTAGACCATTGGTGCTTCATAAGATTGTTTTTCCTTTTTCCACTTTCCATCTACAAACTTGTCTCCTAAAACCATTTACCCTAAGATTTTTATTCTTAGTTCTACCTATTCCAGTCTTTTTCTCCTTCTATTCCTCCTTTTCTTGTCTTAAACTCATTTTTGAATGTCATTTATAATAGGTTGATTGGTTTGATCCAGTATAATTTAGGGGTGTTTTTCACTTTCTTGGTTTGTTAGCTTTTCATTCAACCTAGCATAAACTTAGTGAATTATCCTCGAAAACACACTAGATCGAATAGGTCGACCCTATATAGCCAATGTTCCCAAAAGGATTTAGGGAAAGATATACCTATATATAAAAGTTCATTTCCCACCATTTCATAAGAGAATAATTATTAGAAAAGAAGTGTGAATAAACATATTCTTATTGACCATTTTACTTGAGGAATAAATCTTAGGATTCCATACTTTCTTCGGAGATATGGATCTTATCTTGTGGATGAGTCTTTTGGATGCTTATATAGGTTGTGTAGCCTAGATATAATTTATTTTTTTTATACTTACATACCACAACAATATTTTATGAAGCACCTTGGCCAAGGGACACATTGACACTCGACATGTTCATCTTCAAAGGTAAGTATTCCTAGCTTTATTTCTCCTTTGTAAGAGTAGATAGATAATGAATTTTAATTATTATCTCCATGTATTAGGATTCTATATAAATTAACGTGAGTATATATATTCTAATACGTGTTTATTTTAATTGATGTTTTATTTATTTCTAATCCCCACATTATGCCACAAGATTTGGTGTGCACTAGATTAGATTTTTAATTCTTGTTATTAAAATAGAGTGAAAATTTTAAACCTTAGGAGTACATTAGGGTTGTTGTGAGATTGTGTTAGACTATAGGATTTGGAACCCTTCCTATCATGATATGTTTTGATAAGTGATCTTGTAATTGGGTCTAGTGGATGCCCATATTGGTCATGCTCTCGCTTAACAAGTGTATCCCCAATAGAAAGTGTAGTTATGATCTATCTTATCCAAGGTAGGATTGATTTATATACATGATGCATTTATAACTTCATACATTTTGGTGAACCTGATGTGAATCCTATTCTATGACTGATTGAATTATCTTCATGTTTCCATTCTTATTTCTTTCTTATTTGCATTAGCTTCACTTTGGCTTCACATGAATTTACATTCTAGTGAACCCAACATGAACTAACCCTTGTAGGATTTGATCATCATTTTTATCATATATTTGGACATTCTAGATTGATTCTGTTAACTCAACTATTTTTCTCTATGCACAGGTTTTCAAGAACAAGAAACTGATCGACCTAGTCAACCCAATATAGGTTTTTATCCTTTAAAACATCTAATTTAACCTACTAGGTCAACCTAATTGATCCCTTATATTTTCAACACTTTTCACCAGGTTCTTGTACAACTTGAACAATATTGTTGATCCAATTTGTAAGTATCTCAAGCATACTTCAAGGTTCATCATAATAAATATTCCTTCATTACATTTTTGGTCCACCAAGGTTCATTTCTACTTCTCTATTTTTGTCTTTTACTATCTTTCCTTTCATAATTTCTAGTCTTTAAAATTGACCTTGCATAGTCAATTGGATCGACACTGTTAACCCAGATCTATGTTCTGTGTGTTGTCTAAAATAACTAAATCAACCCCACTAACCCAATTAATTTTTAGACCTTGATTCCATAGTACAAGTTTGACCCTATCAACCCTATTGTATATTTTGTGGATATAGTGTCAACACTATAACTTATTTTAAAGTTGGAATTAACCTTATATCTATTAGTAATTAGCTCACACATTTTTTTCTTATTGTTTGCATTCTTAAAATAATTCACATAGTTTAATTATGAGATTTTAAATTAATCAATTGGTTTCACTATATATATTTTATTCACACCTAGCCAAATCACATAACATAAATAAGCATTTTAACATTCTGTCTGCCCTAAGCCAACCTACTTGGACTTAATCGCTAAGGGGGAAACTAAATTGATGCTCAAGTTAAGTATAAATCATGGTTAATGGTATATTCTATCTAAGCACCTGACACCCTTATCATTATGGTTTGTGAAGTGAGGGGGGAGGCCCCAATACCAATCTTATATCATTACCACTATAGTCCTTTTCAGCCTAAACTACCTAAAACCTTCTTTAGATTATTATCTAGTACCTTACTTATAGCCAACTTCTAATCACATTAAAAATCATAATATAATAAAAATTCAAGTTGACCAAGTATTTAACTTTACTTTTCAAGTTGTTTTATTACTCTTTGTTTAATTTTGTATGCAAAAAATTGCATTAGCTAGAGTTAGTGTAAGATTTTGTTTTGTGTGCTTCAATTAGATTGGCCAGTGTTAATCTAATTGACTATCTATTTCTTTTCAGTACTTACTTTTTTTCATTACTTGAAAAGTTAGATTGTTTTATTTTACAATTTATTTTAAGCTTATTGAATTCCCTATTTTCTATACTAGATCGACCTAGTTATTTTTATACCTTATGTACACTATATTGGATCGACCCAATCAACCCTATATAGTTTTATAGTTCCTATTTATATACTAGGTCAACCTAGTTGACCTTCTACTATTTTAGTCACCTCTTTTGACCTTTGCTTTCTCATCTCTCTTATTTTTCCTTCATCATGGACTTTCTATTTGGTGATGACACTGAGTCATAGTTAATAGACATGATGAGCTTAACCAATCCTAATAGGGTCTCCCATAGATAGAGTATGTCTCTTCTTTTGGATTCTATTAATTTTCATATTTCCACTCGTATAATGAACTATGGGACCCCTCCAAATGATTCTTTACAACATAATCCTCCTCTTTTCTCAAAGGATCAAATTGAGTTAGAGTATACTCATAAAATGCTCTTCTCTATTTTTGAATTTCCTCAACATCGAGGAAAAGATCCTTATACCATTTATAACCTCATGATTAGTGCTCAAACCAAAGAGCCTCATTCACCTACTACATTCTCAATGGGATTTAGAGGTAATATTTTCTTTGGTTTTCAACCGTTTCCTTCAATTTTGACTCTTTATTATGCCATGAATTCTTCTTCTCTAACCTCTTTTACCTTTATGCCTAGGATCTCAACTAACATGGTAGGTTATATATCTAGTGGTCCTCTCATAAGATACACTATACTTAATCCTTATACTAATTCATCAATTTCTACCCAAGGAAATCATTCTTCTAGTTCTTCTTCCTCTCAACCATTCACTAGTCCATCATTTGCTTCATATGCAATTTTTTCCATTAGTGCCTCACATTCTCATAGTTATTTTCAAGCTCATATCGACACTAATAGTGGTACCCAATCCACTAATACCAACACAAATACCAATTCTATTGCTTATAATGTTAATCAAACACACCAATGTTTATTACAAACTCTTAATCAAATGAATACCTTTCAAGATCATAATACAAATCAAATGACGAGAATGTAAAACCACCTTCTTTACCTTCAATCTCATCCACAACCAATGGCTTTGGGATCATATAACCATAATGTTCCCCTCCTACTATGTGACATTCTCAAATCAATCTCATTACTCAACCTCCTTTATTCAATAAAACCATCAAGCATCTACAAAATGAACCTCTCACTACTCACATTGCCATCATTGATATAGGAGGTATAACACCTACAATTTCTTATATTGGGTCAACTAATCTTACCCTTCACCTTAAAACATTTGTAAATATTTCCAAGGATTAGGTCAAATTAAATATCTTTGATGCTACCAAGATCCTATCCAAAACCCTCATGGGTGATGCCTTGGATTGGTACACTCAACCTAGAGCTCATTTCATTTCTATTTTGGAAGACTTAGTAAATAGTTTAGTGAAATAATTCCAAACTAATGATCTTCTTGAAAACACTTTGGCCTATTTCATTAATTAAAAATAACATGGGAATGAAAATACCCAATACTTTGTTAATAGAGGGAAGACTTTTTCAAACAAATGTGAACATAATATGGTAGATGATAACCTTTTTCATCTCTTTACAAATGCTCTCTTTCTTAAATTACAATATCAAGTCTGCACTCTCTGTCCACGTACATTGGAGGTGGCTATTGATTGAGATAAAAAAATTATTTCCTAATACATCAATTCAAGCTACCCCAACCTTTTATGAGTCCTCCTTTATTACTAAAGAATAAAAATCACAATATCACCAATGATGGTGCTACCAATTCTTATGACACCATTCACAATATTTAAGCTACCATTCCTAACCCTTCTTTAGAACCATCTCCTTCTCAACAATTTACTAATCCTCATTTCTATTCACCCAATAATATCAATGTTCACAAACCTCTATCCTTATCTAAATTTCTTAAGCATCCACCTAGGCCTATTTCATGAGAACTTGACCCTATTCATCTTATGAAATCCTAGTATGATCCTAAAAAATATTTTTGGTTTCATACTAGTTGGGATCATTCTCATGAAACCTATAGACAACATCATAATTTATCTATGGATTTTATTCTTGGACCTAATTTTAATCATGATTCCATTATCATTAAGAATTAACAAGCCTATGATATTAATTTTAAGGAATATAAATAAAATGATAAAACTCAATCCTTAAATCAAGAAAATGCTCATTTGACTATCTATAAAGACCCTTTACCTAATCATCAATCAATTCAAGACACTCAAGACAACCCCACCCCTTCCACCAATAATTTAGAAAGTCTTATTGAACCAACATCCAAAGAAAATGTGGTTAGCATGACTAACATGCAAAGGGTGGTGGCTTTCATTAATTCCCAATTTATCTACACTCCTACTTCTCATAAGACATCATGTTATCTAAGATTCTTCTCCAACTGATTTGAATGAGTTAGGGAAAGAAGATCTTATCAATTTTGATGATCTAATTTTTTATTTTCCCTTAGATAACACATCCCATTCCATTTATACCACTCTTCCATCATCTTTTAACACTAATAATAATCAATCTTCTTCTAACACTTCTACTTCTCCAAATCAACTTAAATTGAGCACTTCTTGTTCTCAACATTATTTACCACATTTTTCCAAACCTTTTTATTTTTATTATCAATAAAAATTCCAATGTACTTCAACTCCTCCTTTCAAGGACCTCCTTAACCATTACACACCTATATATAACAACCTTTTTATGGGTTATGATGAGTGGGATCTCATTGCGGAGTTCACTAATATCCCATATCAAATTCCATTTCTTGAGCTTATGAAGACTTCTCCATTTCATAAAAACTACCCCATGCATCTCCTATTTGAGATGAATATACCTCATCCTCCCCTTACAGGATGGGAGGTTGCTTTATCGTGTTTTGAAGATAGTATTTGAAAATAATTTGAAGATATGTCTATTAATGTTGGTGAAACTATAGACACTTATCTTTCTCTAAAATTTATTATCACATATATGATTCTTGATGAGATTCTAATTCATGCAAATGATCCTCATTTATTCATTATCATCCAAATAGGTGATATACAAGTCAAACATGCATTGATTGATGAGGTTTTTAGCATGTGTGTCACTTCTCTTGATTTCATTAAGACCCTTGGGTATTCTGAATGCAATATTAATTATACACATAACACACGCCAAGAATATAATAGAAGACAAATGCCTCCCTTAAGTTATTTGTAGCTTCCCATTACCATCCCACCTATCACCATTCATGTGAAGATGATGATATTTAACTTCCCCATTTGTTATAACATCTTTCTTGGTAGGTCGTGGACTCACTGCATGAAAGGTATTACTTCTTCTGCCTACTAATGCATTAAATTCCCTCACAATGGAGCCATTTACAAGATTCAAGGAGACACCAACCCTTAAAATTTTGATTAATTACAAGATCATGGTGTCTTCAAGATTATTACTCTTGAGCCTTTGTTAAGTGTTCCATTTTGTGAGTCTTAACATCTTAACTTTCCTATCAATTTAACCTAAGGTTATACTGGGCATCTTGACCTCATTGGCAACATTCCTCCTAATATTTTAGATTATGATGATGATGAGCCTAATGAGATTACTTCAAAGATCAAAAAAATTGATCTCTTATCTCATCTCATAGCTTCTTACTTCCTTACAACCTCTTTTTCACAAGACTCCTTGTGATAAATTTCCCATAGTCTTGACCAAGACTAGGCATTCCATTCACCATGCTTCAATAGAAGACAAGGTTATCCCTAATTTTGTCATAGTTCTTCATACCCTAGACTATGATGATGGTTATTCTTTAGATGATACATTTTTAGGTGGTCTTGTCTAAGCCCATGACACTGAGATTATCCATTATTATTCTACTTTACTTGAGTCTTTTTATGCATCTCATCATTTTCCTTCACTTATAGTTCTTAATTTTTACATTTCCCCACTTTATTATAGGGTAGAGATGGTGTCAACACCTTTAGTTTTTTAGGATACACATTAGACTATTCTCATATATCATACTATGACTAGGCCTTACCATTTTACTAGGTACCCTAACCTTCATAGTTGATTTACCCCTAAGGTTAGTGTGATTCTCCTTAGACCTTATGTAGATCCTGACCCTCCCTCATTAGAGCCTAATATAGTTGATCCTCTTCCCACTCCTATTATATTTTATCCTATTTTTTTTCCTATTATTGTTGAGCCTACCCTTATTTTCGATGTTATTTCTCCTTTTATTGAGCCTAGTTCCATTCCTTCTTCATCATCCCCCTCCCTTGGTGATGGTTTGATTCCCTTACCTAAGATGGCTCATCTACCCACCAAATGGGTTGATGAGTGTTCTCTGGCTTCTTCCACTCTTGCTTTACCTCCTTCTATGAGTGACTCTACTATAACTGCTCATAAGCATATATGTTACTTTCATAAGATAGATAACCATTATTCCACCCATTGTCACAAGTTGTGATAATATCTTGATACCTTGCATCCTTCTTCCCCATCATTAGATAAAGCCATACCTCCCTTGAAGATACTTCCTATATATATGTCTACATATGGTGAGGTATATTGTTTATGGCATCTATGCATCACCATCACACTAATCATTGTTGCATCCTACAACAACATCACAAAAATCATTGTATAACCATTCCTGGACCTTCTTTTATTCATATCATAGGTCATTCCCATAATAAGTTTTCTCCTTCTTATCGCATGGATCCACCTCTAATGGTTCCATCCCCCCCCCATAGTCCTTTCGCCATATTCTATGCCTCCACCTATGATCCCTTCACCTATGGACCTTCCCTCACCTGTGGATCCTTCTCTACCCATGATTTTTTCACCTACAAATATTTTTTCACCTGTGATTCTTGCATCTCCCATAGATCTTATTCCCATGAATTTTCCTAACCATCCTTTACCTAATTTTCCTCCTTATCATGATCCTTTGAGCATTCCTACTTTTTCAATTGAGGAGATTATAAAATAAGTATTTTCCTAGTATTCATTGAAGATTGATGAAACCTTAGTAGTAGTTTGACTATAGCTTCATAGAGACTTATCCGATATATTGGATAATGTGTGTGGATAGATTTACCAATATTTATGAGCACATGCATGGTGATTTTGCATTTATATTTGGATTAGATGTGTGCTCCAATATTATTTTTATCTATTATATCATTTGACACTGTGTCAAATTTATTCTTATCTTATATCATGATCTTACTTTTTGTACTATATCTTATTTATAATATCATTTATTTTTACATATGGTTGTCTTTTATTTACCATTGCTTTCCCTTTTTCCCTAGAGTTTTGATCAAAAATATCTTTCTTGTATCTTTATGATTTTTTTGCTTTCTTATCCTTATTTTTCATAGATAATTTGTCATGGTGATTTGGTTTTATAGACCCCATTCCCCTTAGTTATTACATCCCTTTACCATGTGATCAGTTAGCAAAAAATCTATCTCATTATTATCTCCTTTTACTAGTCCACTTTAGATACCCTTTTTCCCTTCTTCCTTTTTTTTCAAATTAAGCATATACATGGTTGAGACTTGAGATCACATATTAGTTAATTGTAAAGCCTAAGTGTCCTAATCAGTCTTTGTCTTTGGTTACCTAGCTTATTTTAGCCTTAGACTATAGCTCTTTTGTGTGTATCACTATCTCTATCATGATTGGTCATTCCAAATCTATATGGAGGAGGAATCCTAAAAAATCATTCAAAATAAAGTTAAAAGCTAAATCATTTAAATACAAGGCAATGATATCAAAAGGAAAAAATAATCTTAAAAGACTAATCACACTAAAAGACATGATTCAAAGCACATCTACTTCTTTTATTCAAAGCTCAAACTCCAAAGTTAGCCTCATAGTAGATTCAAGATCCTTTGGGGTGTAGTAGGCTAATAGATTATAAGAGGAGAATAAAAAAATATTTTATTGCTACCTACTTTCTCACACAAGTATCCAATCTTCATAGTAGATCGATGATTCTGTAAGGGTTCCTAAAGAATAGGGAACACATTCTGAGAAGGTAGGTCCATTTTAATTTTTATTATACCAATCTACCTTCATGAGTTGATCTTAGTAGCAAACCTATTTGCTTACAAATCTTTGTGTCTATAGTGAAAGGTTTCCTTTATACATGTACGACCACTAGTCACTTAGTATCTTATCATGTCCTTAGTATGCCTTTTGCCTCCTAAGGTATCCTCATAAGATGTGTAAGTCTTGCTTTTTACACTCCATTTTTCACTCCTTATCTGCCTTATATTTCCTTTTGAGAAATATTATTTTGTCTACTGATCACTCCCCTTGGGATTTCAATCTAGAGTTGCATTATATGATCATGGATAGGACCTGACCATCCTCATAAATTACCATATTTTCCTTCTTATTACCTATATCCTTTATTTTACCCAATTTTCCTATTTATTCCACCCCAGTGATGTTCTCTTTGTTGATTTATACTTTAAGACCATGGACATGACCTGACTCTCCTCATAAAATTTTCCAATTCCCAAGTCACCATCTAAATTATATGTGTCAAATTTGAGATAAGATTTGGTCAATTATGAAGTTACATGTCATTTTATATGCTTCCCATATTGATTTAGTATGTTTTATGCTTACTTAATTTTTTCTTCACCTTTTTAGTTTCTTATTTTCTGAGTGTGTGTAAAATTTTAACCATTTCTTGAATTTTTTTCATACTTCCTAGCTTGAATTAGTATGATTAATTTAAGACCAATATTTTTAATTTTTTTCTTTCATACTTCCCAAAATGATTTAGTATCATTGATTGACTTAATTAAATTTTTTATACCATTTGTCTCCTTTTACATACCTTCCATTTTATTTCATTGTTTTCATACTTGCCAATGTGATTTTAGTATGATTTTACTTGTTTTAACTTAGTGAAAACATCTTTCATATTGGTTTAAAAATAAATTCCTTTTTACCATCTTGTTTTACCATTTCTTAGTTCTTTATACTAGTCATTTATTGTTATTATACATTTTCCAACTTGAAATAATGTGTAGTGCCATTTTATTGATTGATTATATTTTTCCAAGTAATTTTTGCCTATTTATTTTTAACCATGCATTTGTTTTTCATAATAATAGAAAATAAACCACATCTCATATATTTCTTATAGCATATACAAAAAATTTAAATACATGTGCTCGAAAGAAATATATCCTAAACATACAGAGCCTCAACCATAATACACAAAAATAATCAACCATAATGACAACACACACAACCAAAAGTAATATGGAAAAATGATCCATCATATATATATATATATATATATATATATATATATATATATATATATATATATATAAATATATATATATATATATATCATGAGTTTGATACAACATATACAATGCTCCAGCTCTATGGTTGGGTCCCATCGTATCTATCTTATGGCCTAACTATGCTGCCTACTGAGGACTCAATTTGAATCCTCTAAATAGTACATTTTAAGGAGGCTATTTGAGATCTCAATCCCTCTACCTATCCCTATAGGTGTATTTATCACATCTATGACTCTACTAACTAGGTCCAAATCTCTATCATCTATACTATTATATCTATATATACATATCTATCATATAATAACACCTACCATGCCTATAACTCCCATATACCCATCATTGTTAGTGGCTTCATCCTCTCCCTCTATGCTTGTATTTACCTCAATACCTATCTAGCTAATTTGAAACAACTCACTTGAGCTGGGGTAGATGTTACACTCAGATCCTCTATCACACAAGATGGATATTATATCATTGTTATATCTCATAATATCTATCTATCCCAACTTCCAAATGAAAACTTAAGCAACAAAATTAACCATCATTTTACCTATCTATGTCTTAGCCACTATGGTCTCACCATCTATGTGACTTCCCAACATAGTCTCCCCATTTTCATGGCCTCCTAAAACCTATTTTATAGGATACATCCTTATCTCAAACTCAATTATGATAGCTCATTTAGTCACATCCTACATTTTAGGTGTCTCTCTTTTATCTCCTCTAACTCACTTATGGGGTCATCTGAGATGGTAATAGTCTCCACTCTTTTCTCTACTTCCTAAATCCATCGACATTATGTCCTTGATGGTCATTATCATATCATTATGGAGATGGTATTGGTACATCTAGTATCTTTACCTCTACATTCCTATCCTCTTGCTTATCTCCTCATCTACCTGACTAGTCCATGGTCACTCTCGATGTAGCCTCAGTGTTGACCTCACCACTGGTGGCCCTAGTCCTCTCCTCTCCCATGGTTCCCTAACATGGTGAGCCCACTTCTTAGGCATTAGTATCAATGTTATTAGATGAGGTAGGACCATCTCTATTGGCACCCATGCCACTGGATGTAGCTTTCTCCACTAGAAATAGTGTCTAACCACCTCTATCCTATCTATCATTGGTACAATTATGTGCTAGCTCACCCATGTACCTAATATGTGCTTATATGGATACCACACGATGTCTACACATCTCACTAATTATAACACTATCATGTGGGTCATGGTATGTACTATCTGGTCATCCCTCCATCTCCTCACTTGAGGTAACTTATCATTGACCACATGGGGCAAGCTAGCTAGCCAATATATAGGAAAAATATCATAAATCCAAGATATTAGCAATATGATTGGCCCCATGGTCTTCTAACCTTTGAGTAACATATTTTACATATCATATAGTAGCTAGTCCTAGATGACCAAGCCTAAGTTGTATAAAAATCACTCTTCTAGGATCATCTTAATTAAGACTAACATGAATTTTATGGTACCTTGCCATCTAACTTGTGACATAACACTTGCTATGTCATAAAGCCTATCATATATTTTAGATATCTAGAATTTATGATGTATAGAAATCCAACATACTCACTCGCTTGTGTGGTAGTATCATCTCTAAGCCTATAGCCTGCATGGCTAAGGCTCTCCTCTCTTTTAGACTATATGGTATCCCTATGATTACCTATGCTCCTACTATAGGTATCCCTAGGATGGCATGGACATCATTTAGTGTGATAACCACCTATACTATAATGATGCAGGAGCATCTAGCAAGGACTAGTTGAATAGGCCTTCGATAGGCATTAGCCTAAGCAATTATATAAGTTTCCCTCTAAGTTATATTTTCAAATATTCATACTTGTCATGTGGAGGAGAAATAAGGCCTAAATATGTTTTGTATTGATTTATTAGTTGTCAAAAGATTTCAATAATCCTATTATTATTGTAATCATCCAAGGATGGCATGGAGTCAAGCATAGTTGAAGAATTCCCTTATTAGATGAGTAGTTGAGTCTTTATAGGATAATGCAAGATTCAAGGAGATAAGGTCAACACTATTTTAAGATTTAAGGCCTTGATTTAAACATAAAGGGAAACGAAAAAGGAATAATTCAAGTAAGAGAGGATAGCCTCAGGAGAAATCAGGCTAAGGATATTAAAAAGATAGGGTTGTGATATGTTTCATAACTTGTTTTGGCTGTTTAATCCTAGGCAAGGGGAATGTATGGCATTGTAACCACATAGACCCAAATGAGATGAGGCAAGATAACCATTCCATATAGCCGTTGGCCACAAAATAATACATGTAGGCCATGTCTAAGCCATAAAGATGCCTATGTATAAATTCATGAGACCATGACAGGTATTATTTTCATACAGGTTTATCCCGAAGGTGGTGATTGCTATTTACATAGTCCTGATAGGGATTCATTAGTCTATTTAGAAAGTTTTGTGTTTTGAGCTTTGGGTGAAGATATAGATCCAAAGAGGATGATCACCTATTTAGAAAAGGCTTATCCATGACCAATGATGTATACTGGGATGGGATTTTATTTAGGTCCTGGCCCATGAAGATGCTTGTAAGGCAATGAGACCATGGCAAATGGTATGTAATTGCGTAGGCATAAATTCGATCTAGTGAGGGTGTTTATTACACTTATTGGGAAAGGCTATCGACCAGTGAGGGTGTATGATACAAGTGCAGAAATCGAGTCAAGGTAGAACTCATTTGGAGCAAACTCGAGTCTGTGAGGCTCATATATCCATTTTGTAAAACTCTTGGCCATGATGTATGAATATATCATATGCATACACTAAGCTCATAGCTTATATAATGTGGTCATTTCATTAGGGATGAAACATCTATTCTATACATTTGTTGGTCAAATGAGATAACTGTGCATTTTTAGAGCCATTGAGACCTGAGCCAAGATGGCATGTAATCTCCAGAGGCATATATAATGGGCACATAGATCGAGCTCTGAATGTGCAAATGTATATACCTTGTCATTATTATGAAAGGCATCTATTATGTAAGGCTTTAAACTAAGGATGCCAGGTACCATGTTTGTAAGGGAGGAAATTAACATTTAATTTTCAGAGGGATCACTATCATTATTTGCAGTCTGATGATAGCGCATCATTTTTGGTATTAGAGCTTGAAACTCTTGGGATTTGGTAATTGATCATGTTTGCTAATAATTTGTTACATGATTTGGCAAAAGGATCAACAAGACAAAGCATTAGAAGACCCTATTGAGGAAAGGTATGAGTAACCTTTGATATTTGATTTGAGTTTATTGTGTTTGAGAAGCAAACAGGTGAAAGGGAAGTCTTAAAGTTATTGAGGCTTGACAAGAGAGAAGAGAAGCTTGGTAAGCTCAAAAGTAAGGGAGCAAGTGAATGTTCAAGAGGAAGATCCAAAGCAAGGTAAGCTTGGATTTGAGAAATGATTGATATTTCGTTAAAGTAGTGTCATATTGTAAACCATTAACTCAGTGTGAAGCTCAATAAAGCCATTAAGGGGGACCAAAAGACTAGGGTGCAGAAGACCTAGGTGAGGACCTAAAGGGATCAAGAGACTAAGGTGGAAAAGACTTGGGTGAAGATCTCAGAAATGGAAGTATTGTTGAAGGCACTACAGAGCATTAGAATACATGAGGGCACTAAGAAGAAAACAACCATCCAAAAGAAGAAAGGTATGACCAGTATTGAAATTGATAAAGATATTGCTAGTTTTAAGAGAGAGTTAGCTAAGATTAAAGATGAATATGAGTCTTGGATGTAGTTGAATAGGAAAGCATGGGTATGGCCAATGAGGAAGATATTGAAGTGGCCAATTGATCTCCTAATGAAGAGGAGAAAAAGGAAAAATGAGATTTCCAAGAAGAGAGAATCCCATAGAGGCAAGAGGATGAATAGGTTGCCAAGTGAGCAATAGGAAGAAGAAGTTGTGAAGAAGGTTCTCATTGTGGAGAACAAGAGAAAAGAAGAAAGAAAATATAATGTGTCAGGAAGAACACTTGAGAAGATGAGAGTGTTGATGAAGAGAACACTCATAGGGACCTTGTGGTCTCTTATTTTTACATCTAATGTTGTCTTTGAATGGGTAATTATAGGTATGAGCAGCTTTATGTAGAAGGTCCAGAGAAAGGCCTTGAATACTGAAGAGATTGGTGCAAGAGAAGATACCAAGTGCACAAGTGAATGTGTAAGAGAAAAGAAAAAGTTTGCTATTGTTGATAAGGAAGAAGGAGTACATTGTTTAATGCATGAGGGAGGTGTTGAGGACCCCATACAAGTAAGAGGAGAGATAGAATATGAGGATGACTTCCATGATGCCATTGAAATCCAAGAAGAGGCAAGAGAACATTCAAGCATAAAGGAAGAAGAAAGTACAAACAATCAAGAAGCTATGCAAGTCAAAGAACTAATGGAGCAGCCCTTTAAGGAGGTAAAGGTGAACTCAAAAATTGATTTTTCTTATTCTTATAAGCATGAAGCTGCTAATGTATAGGTGCAAGAGTTAAGGAAGATGATAGAGCCCTTAAAAATAGAATTTAACCATGGGTACATAATGCCAAAATGGTTGAAGAAGCACACATTTGAGAAATAGGTACTTAAAGAGGAAAATTTGATGTCTAAGACTAATTTTCATCATATTTCTAAGATAAATGCAGCTGTACAAGACTGTGAAAATATAAACAAGATTACTATCTCAGTGTTAGCCAAAGCGCATGGTTACAAAGTGCCAAAATGGCTCAAGGGATCAAAAAATATAAAGAAGCACATAAAGCTCAATCAAAATGAAGACTCAAGCAAGAAGCAAATATAAAGCATGAAGGAAGAGGTAGAATGCAAAGTGAGCAAGGCCAGCTATCAAGCAAGACATCATTAAGATGTCAAAGAGAAGAAATCAGTTGGTGATTGAACAAGTGTCATCCTAAAGCTATGAAGAAGGTATGGATGGCTAAAGGTGAGAAAGAAAACTTCTCAAAGAATAATGAGGTAGAGCATGAGGATACAAAGATGAAAGGTAAGTCAATTGCTTGCAATGAATGGGATAATGATGTTTTTGAATCATTTAATGATCTTTTTATGGAAAATTAGGAATGTCAAATGTCTGTGAAAACTAATGTGCAACAAGGAGAGAGTTCCAAGAAGATGGATGATGAAAGTGGAGATGTGAAATTAGTTCACATGTTTGAAAAGAGCAAGGAGACACAAGGTAATATTTATCTAATTGTTTTTGATGAGTATATTAATGAAGGATTTGATTTGTATGAAAAGAAGCCAAGAAAGAATGAAATGAGGTACACGACAAGTAAAGGACAAGCAATCCTTTAGGTTAATAAGCCCAAGTTTGATGAAGTGAATGGGGAGATAGATGAGAGCTCACTAAAGGAATAAATGAGAATGTTGGAAGAGCTCTTTAGTTCTTCAAGAGAGCTACATACAGGCACAAACCATGATGAGAACACCATTGGTGAGAGTGAAGAAAGAAAAGAGCACACTAAAGAGGCAAGGGAAATTTTGGCCAAAGAGCAGAAGAGTGGAGGTAGCCAAGAGACTTTATGGTGTCAAGTTTTTACTTCTAACATTTCCTTTGATGTTTTGAATGCAGGTGTTAAAGTTGTGGAGATGAATGAAGTCCATAGTTTAATGGAAAAATTTTTGAACCAAGAAGATCAAGAAGATCTTGAAGACATGTATGAGAATGAAACATGGAGATGGGACATAATAGCTAAAAAGGAGATGAGGAGAAGAAAATACTAGAAAAGGAAGAAAATCAAGAAGATGAAAGACAAAGACAATCAAAGACAAACACCAGTATTGGAATTCACAACAAGACCTTGGGATCTAGGCATATAGTGAAGACTAATACATGGATGAAGCATTTCATTTAAACTAAGGTTCAAATCCTTTCTACAGAGAGAGTATGATGCAGGAGCATCTAGCAAGGACTAGTTGAATAAGCCTTCGATAGGCATTAGCCTAAGCAATTATATAAGTTTCCCTCCAAGTTATATTTTCAAATATTCATACTTGTCATGTGGAGGAGAAATAAGGCCTAAATATGTTTTGTATGGATTTATTATTTGTCAAAGGATTTCAATAGTCCTATTATTATTGTAATCATCCAAGGATGGCGTGGAGTCAAGCGTAGTTGAAGAATTCCCTTATTAGATGAGTAGTTGAGTCCTTATAGGATAATGCAAGATTTAAGGAGATAAGGTCAACACTATTTTAAGATTAAAGGCCTTGATTTAAGCATAAAGGGAAACAAAAAAGGAATAATTCAAGTAAGAGAGGATAGCCTCGAGAGAAATCAGGCTAAGGATATTGAAAAGACAGGGTTGTGATATGTTTCATAACTTGTTTTGGCTATTTAATCCTAAGCAAGGGGAATGTATGGCATTGTAACCACACAAACCTAAATGAGACGAGGTGAGATAACCATTCCATATAGCCGTTGGCCATGAAATAATACATGTAGGCCAGGTTTGAGCCATAGAGATGCCTGTGTGTAAATTCATGAGACCATGATAGGTATTGTTTTCATACAGGTTTATCTCAAAGGTGGTGATTGCTATTTGCATAGTCCCGATAGGGATTCATTAGTCTATTTAGAAAGTTTTGTGTTTTGAGATTTGGGTGAAGATATAGATCCAAAGAGGATGATCACCTATTTAGTAAAGGATTATCCATGATCAATGATGTAGACTGGGATGGGATTTTATTCAGGTCCTAGCCTATGAAGATGCTTGTAAGGCAATGAGACCATGGAAAATGGTATGTAATTACGTAGTCATAAATTCGATCTAGTGAGGGTGTTTATTACACTTATTGGGAAAGGCTATCGACCAATGAGGGTGTATGATACAAGTGCAAAAATTGAGTCAAGGTAGAACTCGTTTGGAGTAGACTCGAGTCTATGAGGCTCATATATCCATTTTGTAAAACTCTTGGCCATGATGTATGAATATATCATATGCATACACCGAGCTCACAACTTATATAATGTGGTCATTTCGTTAGGGATGAAACATCTATTATATACATTCATTGGTCGAATGATATAATTGTGCATTTGTAGAGCCACTGAGACCCAAGCCAGGATGGCATGTAATCTCCAGAGGCATATACAATGGGCACATAGATCGAGCTCTAAATGTGTGAATGTATATACCCTATCACTATTATGAAAGGAATCTATTATGTAAGGCTTTAAACTAAGGATGCCATGTACCATGTTTGTAAGGGAGGAAATTAACATTCAATTTTAAGAGGGATCAATATCATTGTTTGTATTTTGATGACAACGCATCATATAACCCCATCCACCTCCTATTTAAAATTCTTAGTCAATCATTCCTAACAATCAAGGAACATCACTAACAGGTTAACACTAAGGGAGATCCAACATATCTCTATTATCTCACCTAGACCTATGGTTCCTAGTCTATACCTATCTCCATCTGAAAACCTATCTAAAAAATCTAGTAACAATGTCACATGCATAAGTCACGAAAATATATATCATCCCTCACCTAAGAAACAACAAAAGATGTATTAGTTCTTTCATGTCATGTATCATAAAAATACATTATTTTTACATTAAAAACAAACCTACATTACATTATTTTATTTGTTTTAGCTTAATTTTAGCCTTCTCAATATTTCTTGACCTTACATGGTCATTTCGGGCCATTCAAGCCCTCTTTCGGCCTTTTACACACTTTTCCATCCTATTATAGCTTTTTGGTCAAACTACTTTGACCAAAATTTTCCTATTTTTTACTTGGTTAACTCAAAAATCTAAGTTAACCCCCTTATCTTCCCTTCCCTAGTTCTAAGTTTCCATTCTAGACCTTTCAGACCACCTTTCAAAAACTAAATTAGGCCTTCAACCTAGAGAATGTATATGGTCAACCCATACCTAATGCGTCAGCACTATGGATTTTGCTTATTTTCTAGCCTACTAGGTTGACTAGGTCAACCCAGTACTTTTTCTTATTGACCCCTTACATTTTCTTAAAAAAGTGCATTTTTTTACTTTTTGACTAAACCCTTGAAATTTATTTCCCATCTTACTATTTTCTACCCCTAGAATCTAATTTTGCCTTTAACATCTAGAAATGCTTAAAAATCAAAATTATTGAAATTACACTTAATTCAATACAATTTCAAATTTTGGTTTGAGATTATTCGTTGCATACCTATAGTACACCCGCTTCCACCTCTAGAGCTCCTCCTCACCTAGCATGTCATCTCGTCACCATCCTAGCTTGTTTTTATCTCTAGAGCTCTTTTTCTCCTCTATAACAAGTTAAAATAGAAAATGACTTCTCTTTTTCCCTAATTAAAAACATTTTTTCAAATTTAAATCTTTCAATTATTATCCTGCAGATTTTTTTATTTTGATTATATCTTTGTTTTTACTCATCTATTTTGAAAACCATAAAATGTGTTAGATTCGTGATGATTTAGAGATTATTTTACACTATCATATGTCTATCTTCCAATTCTTTTTATTTTTAGCTATTGTTTGCACTAAATTATACTAGTTTGTCTAGTGTTCTCTACATTGGACACCTTCACACTTCTTACAGTCTACTTTATTTATGACACTAAGGTAAGTTAAAGGTATGTGTTTTTAAATTCATTTCTTTCATTTATCTTATTTTATACTTATTACACTTTACTTATCATCAATTTTATGTTGTTAAGCATGGAATATACTAAGAGGGGGGTGAATAAGTATATCATATATCTTATAAAACTTTCCCTTAACCAAAATCCACTTAATCAAACATTCAAGATATGCAATAAAACTCAAACAATAAACACCACACAAGATAGAGAGACACTAGATATAATGTGGAAACCCAATGTGGGAAAAACCATAGAGAACAATCTCAAGTATATGAATGAGCACCAACCCAAAAAATATTTGCAAGCACCAACTTGCAAGAACACCAACCCCTTTGTTGAGCACCAACCTAACAACTATTCGTGAGCACCAACCCCTTTGCTGAGCATGAACCCAACAACAATTCATGAGTACCAACACATAGGAGCACCAACCCCTTTGTCGAGCACCAACCCAAAAACAATTCATGAGCACCAACCCATAGGAGCACTAACCCCATTTCCGAGCACCAACCCAACAATAATTCATGAGCACCAACCCACAGGAGCACCAACCTCTTTGTGTATACTACACACCTATCTCTTAATGTTGTTATCTCAACAAATGATAGTTTAATACAACATCTCTTTCCTCTCTCTCACCTTTACTCTTCTAAGCTAGATATAACAAATACAAATCATATTCTTCTCTCTCAAATGCTCTTCTAAGCTAGATATTACAATATCAAATAAACCTCCATCTCTCATATTACAAATGGGTTCTCAAGCCTTTATTTATAGCTTTCCAAATGACCTTTGGCCTTCCCCCTTTGTGACCCTTCAATCCTCATGGAAAATGGTGCCAAAATTATATGACCCTTCATATTCTTGCCTTTGAAAAGTCATGTAGTGACCCTTCATGACTAAAAACGTCCTTCCCACTTTTGTCGTTATCTTGGTGACTTTTTTTATTCCTCAAAGTGTCCCTTCATGAGAAATTGTGCCCTTCCTCTTTTGTCTTCACTTGGTGACTCTTGGAATTACCTAAAAAGACTCTTCATGGGAAAATGCATCCCATCCTTCTTTTGTCTTTACCTCGTGCCTCTTTGACTTCTCCATGGGCCCTTCTTTTGTCTCATATCCAACCAAAAATATATTCGTTAATATTAAATATATATTAACTCACATTAGCCAAGATATATCTATTACAAACAACATTAAATTCAATGGGGCCTTTATCACCAATAATGTTATACCTTTGACATCAATGACAATATTTCCAACATATGTTTTATCATGTTCTTTTCTCAAATCACCATCCCATGTTGTACTTATGTGACACGTGACGAGCTTCGAGTGGGGAATATGTATACACATAATATTTTCAAACTTTTATTGATCATTGACACTTTGTATCTTATAGGAACCTATTGAGCCTCAATCTCTCTGAGTTCATGCCTTAAGGGGTACATTGGGAAAGGGGTGGGTAAACCATCAATGTTTTTTAAGATTGTCATTCCTTTTACCACTTACCATCTACACACTTGTCTCCTAAAACTATTTACCCTAAGCTTATTCTTCTTAATTATACCCATTCCAATCTTTTCCTCCTTCCATTCCTCCTTTTCTTGTCTTAAATTCCTGTTTGGCTATTAGTTTTACTATTTCAACTAGGTCAACCCAATACAATTTAGGGGTATTTTTCACTTTATTGGTTTGTTAGCCTTTTGGCCAGCCTAGCACATACCTAGTGAATTTTCCTTGAAAACAAACTGGGTTGACTGGGTCGACCCTATATAGCTAATGTTATTGAAACTATTTATGGCAATATCCACCTATATATACAATTTCATTTCCCACCATTTCATAAGTAAATAATTATTAGATAAGAAGTGTGAATGAACATCTACTTATTGACCATTTTACTTGAGGAATAAAGCTTAGGGTTCCATACTTTATTTGGATATATGGATATTATCTTGTGGATAATTCTTTTGGATTATTAGATAGGTTTTGTATCCTAGAGCTGATTTATCTTGGTTATCCTTACATACCACAACAATCTCTTGTGAAACACCTTGGCCAAGGGAGAGATTGAGGGTCGACGGGTTTGTCTTCAAAGGTAAGTATTCCTAACTTTATTTCTCCTTTGTAAGAGTATATAGATAATACATTTTTATTATTTTTTCCATGTATTGTTATTTTGTATATATTGACATGAGTATATGTCTTCTAATACTTTTTTAGTTTATTTGTTTCTAACCCCCACTTTATGCCACAAGCTTTGGTATGCACTAGATTAGATTTTGCTTTCTTGTTATTAGAATAGAGTAAACATTTTAATAAGTGGGAATCCATTAATTTTACTGGGTTATTGTGTTAGAATTTAGTATTTGGAAACATTCTTAGCATGATATGTTGTGACAAGTGATCCTCTAATTGGGTCTAGCAGATCCTCATATTGGTCATGCTCTTGCTTAACTAGTATATCCCCAATCAAAAGCATAGGTATACTCTATATTCTCCAAGCCATGATTGATTTATAGACATGATTAATTTATAATTTCATACACATATAAGATTCAAACTTCAATAATGGAACCCCACATACACCTATGTGCAAAAGCAAAAGGAATCCCTTGTGCCTTGGTGAATAAATTTACTCCACATTCTCTCTTATCATATTTACCACTTGAAAGGTCCTCTATAGGCCATGCCACATCACATACATAATAATTTCCAACTCACCAATACCACCTCATCACATGAATAGTGACCATGAATAGTGACTATGAATAGTAACTTGTGAATAGTGACTATGGAAAGTATAGTAACTAGTGAATAGTGATTATGAATAGTGACTTCACACTTAATAAAAAAATGGTCTGTGGGAGGAATATCTTATAACTAATTATCTAAATAAATGAATCATATTAATATATTCATCTAAGTAGGTGTTTTAATGCTCTAATGGCTGATTTATACTCTCTATCAAGCCCTAAGACCAAAATTTTCCTTTGGCTGGATACATCCCTTAAAAGAAGCTTCTCATCACTAAGAGTGCAAACTAACTAAACTTTTTCCATGTAGTGAAATAGAACCATGAGGGTTAGATATGATCCATTAGCTCCTAAATTTTTATGTTCAAATCTTCTAATCGCCCCTAAAATTATTATTTCCAACTCAAGATGAGTGAGACACACCAATGAGTTTTATTTTGCATCTAAATGTCTCTTAAGAGACTAAAAGGTGGTATGTGGGAGGCATATCTTCTGAATCATTATCCCAATAAAAAATTACTATTAAACACATGCATATGGGAATTTTAACACTATAATGGCCACCATATACTCTCTATCAAGCCCTATGACCAAAAGTTGTAACAGGTCAGACACATCCCTTAAGAGAAACTTCTCATCTTTAAGAGTACAAACTAGTTAAACTTTCACCACATGGTACAAGAGGACCTTGAGGGTTAGACATGATCCATTAACTCATAAATTTATATTTTTAATTCATATAAGCAAGCCCTATAAGATTCTTTCCATCTCAAGATAAGTGAGACACAATAATGAGTTTTTTTTGCAACTAAATGTCTCTTAAGAGATTAAAAACTGGTTTACAAGAGACATCTTATGACTCATTAGCCCAATAAAAAAACCATATACATAAAAACATTAGTATGGGTATTTAATTACCATAATGACCACCCTCCACTCTTTTTCAATACTCAAGAATGAAAGTTATAGTTGGTCAAATGTATCCCTTAATAAAAGCTTTTTATCCTCAAGTGGGAAAACTAAGAGAACTTATGACACATAGTGTAGGATAATCATGAGGGTTAAAGATAAGACTTTAGTTCCTATAATTTCATGGTTTACTCCACTAATCACCCTATCCTATAGTATTATTTCTATCTCAAGATGAGTGAGACACAAGAATATCTTATAAGAGGCTAAAACTTGGTTTGTGGGAGGTGTATCGATAAAACATATATATAAATATGTCTATATGGTAATTTTAATTATATAATGGCCTCCCTCCACTCTCTATCAGGACATAGGACTGAAATTTATAGTTGGCAAGATGCATCTTGTAAGAGATGTTTCTCATCCTTAAGAGTGCAAACTAGCTGAACATCCATTGTACATTACAAGAGAATTGTGAGGAGTAGAGACAATCAATAAGATCCTATAGTTACATGGTAGATTCCTATAAGCATTACCTATAGTATTATTACTAGTTGATATGATTGAGACATGGAAACAAGTTTTCTCTTATAGCTAAATATCTCATAAGGGACAAAAAGTTAGTTTGTGGGAGGCATATCTTATGACTCATTATCCTAATCAATGAACCATATTCATCAATGCATTAAAATGGGTATTTTAAAATTATAATATCCCTCCTCTACTCTTTATGAGGTCCCAAGATTAAATTTTACATTCAGATGGACATATCCCTTAAGATAAGGTTCTCATCCTTGAGAGTGTAAACTAGTTAAACTTCAACCGAATGTTGAAGGAGAACCATGAGTGGTAGAGATGAGCCATCAAATACTAAAGTTACATGGTTGATTCCCATAAGCACATATAAGAGGATTATACCTAGATAAATATGAGTAAGACACAATGGTGAGTTTTTTCTCTTAGTTTACTATCTCTCAAGGGACCAAACTTTGGTCAATGAGAGGTATATCTTCTAATGCATTAGCACAATTGATGAACCATCTTCGTGGACATGTATGAATGGGAATTTTAATGATATAATACTCCCCCAACTCTCTTTTAGGCCCTCAGACTAAAATTATTATTTTTTAGGATTCTGTTTATTTCAAGAAGATAATCTTCTCTACTCACAACACTAGCCACATGAAGGTGGAATCTCATTTGGTACCACTAACCTACATTAAAATTATTAGTAGAAAATTCAAATAAAAATAACCACATAATGATAAAATAATTCAAAATTAAAACACAATAAATCAAATAAGTTCAATTTAGTGATTTGAAATGCTAGAAACATTAAAAAATAACCTTACTAAGTCAATCCAATGTACATTCAGGATCATCTCTAATTTTAATTATTTCTATAATAGGCTTCATGCTCAGATTCACAAACTTTCCCCAAAATTTTGTTTAGAGGCTTTCCATGATATTGGATCATTTGAATATTTGTAGAGATAAACAAATTTGAATAATGAAGCACCACCCTATGCATTTCAAAATCCTCAAATAACCATTGTATTATTTTAATGATAGTATCTAGGAAGTTAAGTTTTGGTAACCACCATAGATCCAATGGGATAAATAAGGTCTTCTCCATCTATGATAATTATGGTTAATTTTTTTCACCTCTACATAATGAGATAAGTAGTAGTTTATTCCATCTTCATTGTCCTCAGGAGTAATTACTATAAAAACATGTCTTGCATTTAAAATATAATCAATTTGTATGGATATGTAGGGAAAATGTAAGATATAACTAATAGAACTAAGGTTTTGTATTTAAATTATAAATAAATTGTACCTAGTTGTAAAATATCTAAGATGTTGTCAAAGTCAAATGATTATGCCATTTCATGATTCCCTAATTATTGAAATGAATCACTATTCTCCATAGGTGTTATGTGTCTATAATATCATTCATTGACCAATTATTTTGAATCAAATCCATTTAAATTAAATTCCATATAGTCTAAATAAAATCATGCCATATCCATAGTATGAATAGTCCATAAACTAAAACTTGAGCTTTGAATAGAGTGTAAAACAATAGATCTAGGAATTGCACTACAATATTTATAAATTGTCTTATCTTTTTCCTCTATTAAACAGAAGAATATTCACACATGATAATATTTATCTTATCCATGAGAATAAATTCCATTACACCAATTCATAATACTTACAACATCAATCAAATTAACACCATTATTGTGCTTTCCCTATTATTTTTTAAGGGATTTTTAACACATGTAACTACACCATCATGTTTCCCTTTATCATGTCTAGCCTCAAAGAAACTCCCAAATTGTTGGACCCAATTATTCTTATGTGTCTTTCTTAACCAATAAAACATTTAAGAATTTTTAAAATATCCTACACAATTGTCTAACCAAATGTAGTGTATATCAAACATGATTTATCTTACATTCATATTTCTATTAAATGGCTCAAATAACCTTGGAAAAACTCTAGAGAATATGATTTGTCATCACTTATATAAAATTGAAACTCCATCAAAATATTCTTGTTGTCTTCTATGGTATTAGGTACATCTATGAATGTAATATGTACAAAAAATACAACTTGAATTGAATTATAGTATTTTAATTGAACCTCATTTTTTTGGTTGTAGTGTGTAGTTTTTAGAAAAGTCCATAACCAAAATAATGGTACCAAATGGGAAGTTATCCTTTCATACCTTGAATTGATTGTATAACCATTTTAATTTGTGGGTGTGTCTTGTATATTGGTAGATAATATTATTCTTTAATTCAAACATGAAATCATATAATGATTCTTAGGTCATGACCAACTCACATATTGATGACTCTTTTCCATATTTAAAACATACTCTACATATTTTTGCTTCTTAAAATTGTATTAGTTGCTTCTAAATTTATGTGAAATTTATTCATGTATATAGTTTCTCAATTTTGAAAAACCACCACAAGTGTTACATATTCTATATAAACATTCTTTGGAAACAAAATTGTCCCTCAAATATTTGATAGGAAATATTTGGGATTAACTCTCTTGATGTTTTAGATGGGGAAGCCACCATACATTCCTTCATAATCTCATTAGTATGTAAAGTACAATGTATATTAAAAAACATAAAAATGCATAAAAAATTCAACATGGATCCTAAAAAAACATGCCATGTGTGCTTGATTAATTTTAATATAGAAATACTTGCACACTTCAAATGCCCTTTGGCTAATTATCAATTAACCATTAAATTTTACAATAAACTTTTTATAAAATTTTGTTTGGGTCATGTCCAAGAAATGTTTTTCATGTGGCTCATAATTTTTTGAAATTTCTTATTTTAACAAAATATTTTACATTAGACGATACCCTTGTGTTTTCATGCCAAAATGTTTCAATCAAATGCTTGTTCTTTCAACTAATAATTTATGTTTTCATGGGAGTCTACAACTAAACACCCAATAATCTATGTGTGGAGGGTCATTAATCCTTGTTCTTATTTTTATGGAATTTATTAGAGTTTTCATAAACAAGTTCAAGAATTTACTTGTTTGAATAAGAAATCAATCTTTATATGTTGACTTACTCATTGTGGATTCTGTTATTATTTGTCTTGACACAATACTATCTTTTTTTGAGTTCTATTGCTTATTGCATTAAATGTATTAAATAGATTATTTACTATTGCATTATTTATTCCCTCTATATTACTTGTTATTAACCCTAAATTAAGCATCACTTGATATTTTTTTTGCATTTTCATTAATTAAACAAATAATTGACATCATTTTGTATGGCTTTTATTTTCAAATGCATAATCCCATACACATTAAACATGACATTAAATTGATAATTTGACATTTTTTTGATAGATACTTGAATTGGTGGGTCACAAAACCTATAATAAAATATAATACCATAAAAAAAGAACATGAACCATCAAACATAGGATTAAATACCCAAGACAAGAATGCTTATAGTGTTAAATAGGACATGTCAAAACAAACAAACTATAGACAAGAACAAAAGATAAAACTTTATAAAACAACTAAGTCACTTACTTATTTGATTTATTATGAGATCAAAGTATCCTATAAGGAGAATTAGGAATGAGATGACCATTTTTATTACTTCTCACTACAATCCATTCTTCATGTTTACTCAAATTACCTAAATCAACACTAGAATAAATACACATATCCAAAGATAAACCTATAGAAACCTTATTCATAGAGTATAAATCCATAGTACTAACCCCAACTAACCTATAATCCTTAGATATCATAGGTTGGGGCACATAATGTGATAAATACATTTTAGAATCCTCTTCAAGATTAACTTATAAAACTACACTTGATGGAAAATTAGGATTACTGACTAAAAAAATTGTAAGAAGATCATCACCTACTTCCTTCCACCATAAAGATTCCACTTTTCACTTGGATCTTTGTCAATATGCATATGCATGACTAATTTTGAAGCATTTCTTGCACCTAAATGAAATCTCATCATAATTAAGGGGTTGAGACCAGTACTAACCATTGACTCTGACCTTAATCATTACTAAAAGGTCTTAAGAAATATCCAAACAAATAAGAATCTTGGAAAAGGTAGTATGGGAGGAAAGAGAGATGGAAGAATAAATATCCAACATTTCACCCAAGGTTCCATCAATAGATGCCAAACAATATTCTACCCAAAATTGAAGAGGAAGATATGACAGTCGAACCTAGATGTGTCTGAGGGAGATATTTTTAGCAAGAGGATTAAAATATAGAAACCAAGGTTTCAAAAGGAGGATATGTCAATTCCATCTCCAATATTTGGCCTAAATATTATTATCATGATCAACAAGCCTATCAAAAACCATAATGAAAAATCCTCTAACACAAGGATAGAGTTTCAAACTATACTCTAAAAGGCTTCCATGAATTAGAGATATAATAAATAAGGGCCAATAGGGTTAGAAACCTATAAAATATACATAATAAACCCCTAGATACAAAATATTACTCATTATCTATCACCTCTTCAAGATCCTCCTTCTCAAAAGAAACAACCAGTATAATCTTTGTCGTGCCCAGATGAACCAATTTTTTCTAGATTGCTTCACTTGTGAAGCCAATTCAACATAATAAGGGACTTACACACTTAAAACATTATTGTTAAGGATGGATAGGAAGGTTATAAAATTATATTCCCATGCCAATATCCCTCCACCAACCTCTGTCATCTCCTTCACTAGCAAATTACTTTTAGATGGTGGAAAGGGGATCTCCCAATCCTTACTGATCATTTCTCTTGACCAATCATTGGATCATGGGTGAGCCCTAGTATTATAATGAATGGAAGGATTCATCACAAAAAAATACCTTCAATTATGATATTTTGATAATTTACCTTTTATATGTTATATTATTTTATCATCTATTTCAACCAAATACCTTGGTGTTCATCTTATTATCCTTAGAGGTGTGGGTCTAGGAGATATATTATGTATTAAATTGGATGGTGTTAGCCCTTTAACCATAGAAGTTATATTATATTATTGGATAGGTAAATTATACGATATAAGTGAAATTAATTCCTCTTCATTAGGAGAGAGATGAATTAGTTTCATTAATTGATGTTGATTATCATCATGCTCAAAACCTTCATTATGGATGGATTTTTCATCATTATTTTTTCTCTACATGTTTCATCAATAAATTAAAATTTATTATTTACATGTTATACATTTTTTAATTTCATCATTCAAAAGGGATTAATTAATTTATCTTATCTCATTTGAAGACATATCTAAATTAAATTTCATCAAATTGGGCATGTTAATTTCATTTGAAATATTATCTAGTGTGGAGGAAGTGCCTTCAACTTGCATAGAAGCTCTTATAGATGCTCTCCTATATACTTGTATTTTTATTTATTTTTGTCTCTTAAATTTAATTTCCTAATTTTTTATCTCAATTTTTATTTTATGATTACTACCTAACCCAATTACTTATCTTTACTAAAAAATTCTATGTAGAATAATATTTGAATAATTTAATGTGATTGAGACAAAGTGAATGGAGAATTTACATAATTTATATATTTTAAGTAGTAAAAATGAGTTTGAAGTTTGTAAACTTTAAAATTAATGAGTCAATTCCATAGACAAATGAACAAATTTTGTGAACCATAAAGGGTGTGCTTGTTTTTAAAAATCATGCATGCCCTTTGTGGTAGATACAATGGGTAAAACTATTAATGTATTTGTTAACTCCAAAAGTGTGTACACTCTTTGGATAATATAAATGGTGTACCCCCTTTATAATTTTTCAAAGATAGTAAACCCTTTGTATAGGTTGTATACCCTTCTAGATTTATAATTTTTTACTTTAATTATTTCACTCCAAAATAGGCTCGATTTTAGGCTTGGGGAATTCGAACCTAGCCTGAACCCTATAATGAACCAACCCAGTTATTTTTTTATAAATTTATGTGTCTTTTATGTCTTTGATGACACATCTAATTATTTATATTTTATTATTATTTTTTAAAAAATATATGGAGCTATAGAGGTGGAAAATTCTTTATTAAATATTAAATTTTTTTCAATGTTAAACTATCAATTGTAATTATTAATTAATTTATAAACTACAACCTCATTATGGATTATATACATATCATTAAAAATACCTTTATATATTTTTGATTAATTATCAAAATTTTATAGAATTTATATCTAAAAATTCTACACATCATTAACTATGTTTAAAAAAATGATTTTGAAGAAGTTAAGGTCAAAAAATTATGTTTGTACACTTGTAGTTACAATTTTATAGATATATTAAATTTTAAAATTATTTAATATATATGCATGTATTAAAAAATCAATAAAAAATTCTCAACAATCTTTGAAATTTAATCTATCCATATATTAAATTTCATATAACAATTCATTCATTTACTCAAAGAAGTATGTTTGTACACATGCAATTTCATTTTATTATAAAAAATGATAAATCCATCATCATAAATTCATATATTTCACATAATTTTATCATTTGGGTATTAAAAAAATATATATTTAGAAACTGCATTCAAATGACACAATTCATATTCATACATCATTATCAAATTCTTTTTCCAAGTGTCTCTAACTTTATCTTGAAGTTCAACTATTGCTATTTTTAGAAAAATAATGTCTCTTTAAGGCCCCCTTTTGTCCCCCATTATCCTACATATACCCTCCATATATATTGGGAGTTCCTCCTTCTCATGATCCTTGTTCTTTAGTTATTATTCCATGACTAGTTTATTCTACTTCAAATTCCCATGTTTTTATTCCTACTCAAGATTGTACTATCACAACTGGATGACCTAAAATCACCCTTCAAGGGCCTATATCTTCCTTTATTGATCCTAAATCCACTTTTTTATTTTAATCATATTCTAGATCAATTCAAACTCAAGTATGCACTTGCCAAGAAGAAGTATGATCTCATGGACCAATTGAATAAAATACAACATAGATTTTAATTTTGGATCTGTTATGTACTTCTCAAATTTATAAAGATGTCTTATAAGATATTTTGTGCCAATATTAGTTTCTAAGAAATATTTCACTAGATAAATTTAAATCATTGGTATGAGACTTGTCTCTTGAACCACAACTGATGTTTGATTAAATTTATAGATCATCCCTTGGATCTTCTCACACTAATTCCTTATATATTCAAGTCATAGTTACTCACCAAAAAATCAAGAATGTATTTATAAATAATGGTTTTGGCCTTAATATTGTTCCTTAAGCTAGTCTAATGTATAATATATACTACAATATATCTCAAGAATGATACAATCACTATCAAGGGGTATGATAATATTGAGCAATAATCAACATGTATAATTTCCTTGCCCATCTAGGTTGTGCCTATCATCCATATTACTTTATGTCATGAAATTGATCTTGACTTACCATATAATCTCCTTCTTGGTTGTACATGTATTCATGAGATGTGTGCAATCCCTTCTACACTCCATCAATGTATCAAGTTTCCTCATTAATAATGGAGGTTAATACTCTTGGGGATTTGTAATCATGTCAATATTGTAAACATCTAGAAGCAAAAGGTCACAAATATACCTATTATCCTAGTACTACCAATACCATCAAAAAGGATAATAAATTAATGTTTGATCCACCTCAATCCAATTATTTAGATCCCAATACCCTTGATTCTTCTTTTGAAACACCCTTACCTTCATTAAATTCCTCCCATTTCAATATTCATGACAAAGGTATTATCACATATAGTATTGAAGATGCCTTCCATGTCACTAAACTACCTAGATCACCTAAATCCCATAGAAAACCCAAGATGGAATGGTGTAATAAGAAGACATAATATTATTCCAAAGAACATTTCTATTCATCCTAGGAAAATCAATCAGTCAAGAAGATTTGAGGCAAGAATATGAGTCATGGCTATAAAAAAAGGAATTAGTTCCATGTTTTTAGAGGGAAAAAAAGTAACCTATTCCTAATATAATTATGGCCCATCATTCTTATATTGGAAAAAGTTTGGGGGAAAAAGTGCAAGGTATATTAGACCCTATTTTTCTTACTAGGCATTTAAAGAAACAAGGTCTAAGATATAAATCCCTTAGGGTTATCCCCATGCATCTTGAAAGTGGTTCAATGTTTACATTAAATGATGATTTTCTTGGTAATGACACAAAGACATATTATATTATATATGATGAGCTTGATGGCACCAATCTATTTGATTACTTTTATGCTCTCACCATTTCTATTGTTCCAACCATTCCCCTTACCCTTCATTATCCTAAGCTTATTGATTGGGACCATCAAGACAATGGTATCATTCTTGATGAGTTTTAAAATGAATAATATATTTAATATTTCATAGGCCTAAGATATGGTTTACCAATAAGGGACCACAAGAAAGGATTTTTATACACTTTAGACCCTGAAGCCTGCTTAAGGGAGCAAGCAAACTTATTTAGTCAAAATAAAAATTAAACATAGATATCCTTAAGTGAAAACCTTTCTAAGGCACTTTAAAATAAGGGGAAAAGTAAATAAAAAGATAATTCCCTTGGTAAAAACCTATTTTAGGTGCCATTGGATGGGGAAGTTCATTCTCCTTCATAGGAAGCCCAAGAGTCCATGCTTGTCATATAGTGTGGAAATTAATCCTGAATATAATGAAGAATTTATATGTATGGTTCTAGAGAGTCCAAATTTAGTAGCTCATTAGCCATTACCTGAGGTGAATGATTATTATTTTTCATACATGGGTCAATCTAAGAGTCTACATTCAGAGTTCAATGATCAATTACCTTATTTACCTACTATTTTGGATGATCGTTCCACTCTTATTGTGGAAGACATGACAACAGTCAATATTGGCACGTATGATGATCCTAATATAATAAATATTGGTGTGTCCCTCACTCCAAAGGAGAATTAATTGATTATTTATATTTTCATATAGTTCATTAATATATTTGTTTTAGCCTATTTAGATATGTCTAATTTAGATCCTTCATTAGTAGTCTATCATTTGTTTATGTACCTAGATGTTAAGCCTATTAAGAAGAATATAGGAAATATGTATCTATAGATTGATCTCCTAGTCAAATTTTATCTATAAAATTTACTTGTAGTAGCTTTTATCAAACCTATTCCCTATGCAGATTAGATTTCTAACATTATTCCAGATAGTAAGAAACTAGTCAACATTTGAATCTATATAGATTTTTGAGATATTAACAAATATTATCCCAAAAATGATTTTACATTACCTAATATATATATTATTATATATTAAAAAATGGGTTACAAAATGCTATCTCTCATGGATAAATTCTCTGGTTATAATCAGATGAAGATTACTCTAGAAGATCAATCCAACATAACATTTACAACACCTTGGGGCACATTTTATTATCAAGTCATGCCATTTAAATTGAAAAATGTAGGATCCAATTATTAATGATTAATAACTATTATCTTTTATGATATCATGAATGATATTATTGAAGACTATGTTGATGATATTCTAAGAAAATCCAAAACTTGTGCAAAGTATCTAGAAGTAATGTGAAAAATATTTGAATGGTTTCATGAATTAAAATGTGTCTAAACCCTAAGAAGTGTATTTTTGGGGTTACATATATAAAATTATTAGTCTTTATTGTCTCTTTCAAGGGAATTGAATTTGATCTAGCCAAAGTTCAAGCTATTATTGAGATGTCACCTTCTTCTAATTTGAAGTAATTTCGTAGTCTATAGGTAAGATCTAGGATATTAGATGATTCATCTCCAAACTTGTTGATCATTTTCATCTATTTACAAATATTTTAAATAAGGTAATTGAATTTCAATGGAATGTTGAATGCCGAGAATATTTTAAGCAACTTAAGCAATACTTAGAAAATCCTCTAGTACTTGTTACACCAATGCTAGGAAAGCCTTTGTTATTGTATATTTATACCATTGTCAATGCCTTTGGGATACTCCTAGATTAGTATGATGATCAAGGAAAAGAAATAATTTTTTATTATATTAGTCATACATTATTATATTATGAATAAAACTATACTCGAATAGAAAAACTTGCATTAGCTTTTGCTTCCCAAAATCTTAGACATTGTATGTTAAACAATAAAACTATGTTAATTACCAAACTGGATCCTTTGAAATATCTATTAGCAAAAGAAACTCTAACTAGTTGAATGACTAAATGGGTTATGTTTTTTAGTGAGTTTGATATTGAATATACACATCAAAAATCTATCAAAGGATAATTATTATTTGATCAACTGGTCAAATCACTTCTCCAAGATTCTACTCCTATTACAATGCACTTTTATAAAAGCTCTATTATGACTCTAATTGAAGATAAATAATATAATCTCTATTTTTATAGTTCTTTCACATCCCATGGTTCAAGAGTAGGAATAATATTCATCATGACACATGGTGATCTTATTCCTAATATTTTTTCCATTATATTTCCATGCATGAATAGCATAGTTGAATAGGATGCTTTGCTTGTTGGACTTTATCTTGTAGTACACTAGAATATTTAATATTTTTAAGTATATGGTGATTCATATCTCCTTATCAATCAAGCCACTGATTAGTATAAAATAAAGGATTAAAATATTGTGCCTTACAAAGGTATGGTGGATGCTCTCAAACTAAAATTTAAATCCATTTAGTTCAAAGAAATTCCTAGAGGCAACAACAAGTCAGTTGATGTTATGGCTACCATTGGCTCCATGATTTCACTTTATCCTTATGTCAAATAATATCAATTTCTCATTAAAAATATTATTATTCCAAGGTATTATTATTTATATTTTTAGATGATACGTGTCATTGTTAGTCTTAATTCCCCTTTGAACACCAATATCTATTCATATCTTCATGATCAAATCCTTCCTCCTAATAATATCCCATAACCAAACAAAATACTTTATCCAAAACACTTATCATTACACCATAATTGGAAAAATTATCTATCTTAGGGGATATGATGGAACTCTACTTCATTGTTTAAATATGATATAATATGAATTAATGAATAGGTAATTTCACAAAGGAATTTGTGGGGTAGACACTATTGGTATGATCCTAGCTAAGAATCTCCTTTTTATTAGTTATTATTGGTCTACAATGTAAGTAGGTGTATGCACATATGTTAAGAAATGTCTGACATGTCAAAAAAATGGTATCTTATTCATGCTCTAACATAGGCACTTTAACCAATAACAAATCCTTGGTTGTTTTCAACATGAGGGATTGATATCATAAGAAAGATTAACCCTAATCTTCAAATGACCACAAGTATATCCTTATTGCTACTGAATATTTTACTAAATGGGTAGAGGAAATCCATCTCAATTAAATAATTGGTAAACAAATTTATAATTTCAACCTAAATAATGTCATTTTCCATTAGGGAATTACTTCAACCATCATCCTAGATAATGGCACATCATTTAAAAATAAGGACATTTCCACCCTCTATTTTGAGGTCCATATCAAACACAAGTTTTCTAATCCCTATTACCCTCAAGGTAATTTTTAGGATAAAATATCCAATAAAAAACTTATCAAAATCCTCAAAAAAATTGTCAATAAATTTGGCTACAATTAGAATTTGAAAATATACCTAGCCTTTTAGGCATACCATACCAATGTCTGCATTCCTACTAGTACAAATCCATATTCTTTAGTTTATGGATATGAATCAATTATTCTTATTAAGATTGAGTTTCCCTCATATATTTCATTAAAATATATCCTTGATGAAGATGAATACTAACTACTCAGATTAGTAAAGATGGAACTTTTAGATGAGAAAAGACTAGCCACACTAAATCACCTCAAGTCTTATCAAAATTGACTATGTCAGGGCTATACTAAGTGAATTATCTCCAAAGAGTTTGAGCTTTGTTACTTTCTTCTCAAATAAAATAAAATTAATAAAAATTTTGAGTGGGAAATTAAAGGTAAGGTCAAACCAAATTGGTTGGGCCCCTTTATTATTATAACTAACTATGGGTCTGGTGAATATAGATTGTCTACTTTATAAGGTGATGAATTAGATAAGACAATGAACATCATGAATCATAATTGATTTCATTATTAATTTTCCACACTCTTGTCTATAATTATTCATATTTGGGGGTATCTCTATTCCATTCTATCTTCCCTCTCATTTTTTCCCTTGCTTAGGGGCATCCTTTCACTATTATTAACTTCCCTGTCCTATTACCACCTTATTTGATTATGATTATCTAGGTACAATAGGTAAATTAGATCAAAACTCAAAAAGAGTAAAACAAAATGGAAAAATGGTTTTTATTATATTATCTTTATATAATAAAATTAAAAAAAAGGAACATCATGATTTTTTGGCTTATATGAATTTTATTGTTCCTTTGAGTTCCTAGAAATTCCTATACACATTCTCTCATTCACCTTTTTTTCATCTTGATTTTGTTTTTATAAGAGAATTTTTATCCTATTCCAATTTGATTTTGAGTGGTACTCCTTAAATTTCTCATGTATGGGAAACCCATTCACATTTCATATTCGTTGTTGATTTCATGCACCCACAATCATCCTTTACTTTGATATGTGTTTCTAGAGTTATTTGTTCCAATTTATTTTATATTATTTGGTCAAAATACTCTTATTTATATCATATTCCAAAAATACCAAAATAGTTCAAATATAAAACCCTAAAGAGTTTAAATATTATGAAAATCCTTATTAAACCAAATATTACCTTATGGATAAAACCTTAATAAGTTACATGACTTAGTATCCCGTAAATTTTTCACATCTATGCCCATCTCTAATTTCATGTAATTGATTATTTATCATCTTGTTACTCGACTTGGATTTATAATTGTTTGTAATTAGGTGGCACATATTGAATTACCTCATAGGTATTTTCATCTCCTTATGAATATGACATCTCAAAAAGTGGAACCAACTTCCTACATTCTCACCATTTTTTACTTAAATACTATGCTCTCAAAATTTTATGAGTTCCTATGTCACACTCTTGTCATTTAATGAGTTTAACCATTCCATCTCAAATATCAATTTTCTTATCTTGACCATAATTATAATTTTTTGTGCCCAATTTCTTATCGAACTATAATGGCTTGAAGTCCAATTGGACTATGTAAGTAGTGATCAGTTTTATGAGGTCAGCTCAACCATCCCTTATCACATACTCTTGGAATTTTGTGAGTATTTATCTTATCATTTTGGAAATTTTATTCCTTTTACAGTCTCACCATTTTATGAGTCTTGTTTCCTATTTTTCTTATATAATTTATCTTCTTAACTTGTCATAAATTTTATTATTTTATAAATCCTTGGGAGAACTACATTTGGCTTAAAGTCCATAGGAATATGTAGGCATTATTCACTTGAATGGGGAATTTGGAGTCAACTTGACCACCCCTTCCTCATTATTTTATTCCCCCTTCCTTGGTTATGATTATTTTGTCATACCATTGGTATCAAATAGTAATTCCTTATTGTCACACACATTCTTTTCTAAATTGAATTTTTATTTACGTTTGCTTGTGTGTTTATGTTTTTATTGTTTGTTTTCTTATCAATATGTTATTTTTTTACTTAATTTCCTTAATTTAATACATTATGCTTTTCACTTAAGCCTTGATTATTTATATCATGATTTTGAGTTTTGAACATTTGTATATAATTTAAAATTGATTTAAGTGCATTATATTGTACATTCAAAGCTTGATTTTACATATCTTGTTTTAATTTGTATATATTTGCATTTTGAATTCAAAATTTTTATGCATTTTGACAAATGAATGTTATCATGGTAGTTTCTAGACTATGATACATATTTCCATGTGAAAAATAAAGTCTCAAATAAGTTTACATGTTAGTGACATAAATCACATGCATCTCTATCTATCTATCCAATCATAATATTAATAAATATCATGATCATTTGCATCAAAGTTATCATATCAACTGAGCATATCATCAATCTCATCAAATACTACTAGTAAGAGCATTTATAAATCAAAGTCATATAAATCATGTATAATATATTTCAAGCACAATGATTGGGGATAGGGGGTTGAATCAGTCTTTAAAACCTTTTTACATCTTTACTTTATCATTCATGAATTATCAAAGCAATATAGTAAACTAACAACACGTCAAGAATCATTTATATGAGCATTAGATAAGAGCATAACAAATAGAACACTTATTTGAGTGGGAAACCATCAAGGGGAAGAAAACACATTTATATATGAAAAAAAATACAATCATATAATATAAACACCAAATTTAGTGAATCACCAACTCCACATAGAGTACCAACCCCAACTATCTAGGCACCAACTTAGCCAGGCTTTAGCAAACACTAACTTGAAAGGAGATGCTAACCTCCTAGATGAATCTGCACCAACTCATCCACATAATTTATTTCATAACATTCAAAACAGATTTTTTCTAAACCAACTTATGATGAACTCTTTTTCATCTCTTCACACTCATTTATCTCTCTTAATCTACCTTCTAGCCTCCTTCATTCAACTAGGTTCCTTCAAGATAGGTTAGGTCATTTGAAATTTATATTAATATATGTTACCCATGTTATATATTCATTATATTATTATATTTACCCTTATTATGGTATAATATACCTCCTTTATCTCTTCAAAGTGCTATATATTCCACTTCAACTCACACACTCTCTAACTTGTCAATTAGGCCTATTAGGCCTTGTTCTTATACTAGGCTCTTTCTCATACACCTATTGGTTTGAAATACACACCTTAAGACTTTTATTTTAAATAAAATATGTCTAAATACATTCCAAAAATATTAATAAAATATTATAATAGGTTTGTCATAGCATATAGGACCAAAACCTCTTTTAGGCCTTAAGGAGACCTAGTTCAATTAGGCCTTCATTAACACATGTTACCCTTTGATCTTCTTGGATAAATTTAAAAATTAATATTCAATAGGAAAAATTAATATTAAACTAAAATATACCGATATTAATCTAATCGTAGGTACATGAAACTTTTTATCTCCAATCACCACTTGAAACATGTGATTAGTACTGTTCATAATTAGGCCTTCTCAGACATATAAAGGTTTGTCTTGAATAACTAAAGACAACATAATGTTTGTCCTTATAACCATGAAAATAAAACATAAAAAAATAACCTTAAATACCTCATAAAATTTAAAAAATTAATTATAATCCATTTCATAGGGAAAAAGGAGTAAAAAATAGTCATACAACTTGCTGACTTAGAACTATCAGTTTTCCTTAAAGACTAGTCATGGTGATTTCAACCTTTAACACCTATATGAATAGTTTAAAATACTCGTGATGAATTTTTATTATAATATTTGATAATTATACCAATATTATGTATAAATATAAAATGGTTAAATGGAAACATTGGTCTTGCATACCAATCTCATGATCTCACTGTACATAGACCTCACTGAGCTAGACAAGTCGACTTGTGAGCAATTTTTTACTATATACAATGATATCAAAAAACATTATCCACTATTAACATGTATTAAAATTATTTTAAAACATATCCATTCACTTTTATTCATCCCTATTCCATGATAACACATCCCTAATTATCTTCTCACTTCTACTTAGGTTTTTCATAGTTTCCACCATTAGGCCTATTAGCAATTGGTCAACTTGAATGACTATTTTAGAAAACATGAGGGATATAAAATATCCATAAAACACCATGTAAATTAAAAAAATATCTCAACCTTATGCATCCAATTATTTTCAAACTTTTACTTGGTCAACTTTGATTGCTATAGTAAATATTTGAGAAATGTACACTTTTCTATAGGGTTTACTCACACACCTAACAACTCAATCACACCTATAGGTGATTGGGAGATTTAAATAAACTATAAAATATTTTTTATATTCATTTGAGACCATTATATTCTTTTTTTATCAACATGTTCAACATTGGGTCATTGTTAGGGTTTTAGAGAGGGTTAACATTATTTCTAGTATTAACGATTGCTCATAAAGGACTGCCCCTTATTTTCAAAATTAATACCTAAAGATATTATATATGACACTTAAACATTTATCTTTAATATTTTATTTTCCCATGCATAGGTTAAATGTTCCAATGAACACTTAAAATTCCTTCTCAGCTTGAGAACCCTTCATTTTGTACACTTGAGAGACCTTAAAACTACTTTGCATGCCTTTTCTTACAAACCATGACTTAAAAATTTGTGAAAATTATTGAAGTGACATATAACAACTTTTTAAAACACTAAATTATCCACACTATCCTTGGAAATATAACCTCATACCCTATTATGCCATACTCTCTTTCTCTCTCTTTGCTCTCTTAGACCTTGACCTACAAACCACATTCAACTAAAAATCTAATTTTCATACTTATTTTCATGAACTATCCACCTAATATTAAAAATAAATAAACATATATCATGCTATAAATTTATTTATATCATTCATAGTCCTTGATAATATATCATGATGCCTCATTAGACCAAGCAGGGTCTAGAAATAGTCTAAATGTAGACTAGGTTTGTAGGTCCTACCCCTGTAAACTCACAATGAGAATCACATGAGTGATCCAATTCCTCATATACATTATAAATCAACCTCATAAAACCTTACATTCCTATGTGCATTCATATCACCAAGCCATCATGACCCTTCATGCACAATACTAGGAATCCTATGCACATACCTTCTAATGTCACTTACTAGGCTCAAGCATTTGATAATCTTGAAAAAAAATACCTTCCATGATAAAATTAAAATCACTCATTTAGTAATAATAAAATATACCAGTAATTTATTACACTCTCAAAATCACTACAACGCTGATCAATATCCTCTCTCATAGCTATATTCTTTAATTACCTCATGAGGGCATTTCTCAATAACCTTTAAAATCAATGATAACATCAATTTCAAACCTCAAAAATAGGTAAAATTCTTAAAAAATATCCCCCTTTATCATTAATGGAAAAATACACTACAAACTAGTCATTCTTATCTCTCGATTTTGTTCTTTCTCCCCCTTTAACATAAATGACAAAGTGATGTCTACAACTCCTTGGATCATTCTCCTTGCAACCAAAATACTTAACACATAGAAATATGAGCTATAATAAAAACATGATCCCCCTATCTCCATGAATACCTTCTTGGAATAACTCACCTATTCTTGGATCTAATGATCATGATTATATCCCCCTAAGTACTTATCTTATTCAATGATTTCTAAGGGTAGGAATTACACCCAATTCATGTCTTAGGTGTTCAAAAGTTACCTTTGAAATTCGTTTGATCAAGATGTATACAATCTAATCCTATTTATAAACATATTTAAGTCTGACACATTAATCACTTACATTCTCTCTTATAAAACAATACCTGATGGGAATGTGCTTCGTCCTTGAGTGCATGATAGTTTTCTTTGAGACACTTATAACACTTGTAATGTCATAATAGATAGGGATAGGACCATCATACTCCACCTTATAGTATTTTAGGGTTTGTATCATCCATAAGAACTAAGTGGAACATGAAACTACTATAATTTACTCAACCTCACAAGTGTATAATGTTATTGATGGTTATTTCTTGTTTATCCATGAATCTAGGCACCCACCTAAGAAGAAATGTCCTCCACTGGTACTCTTTATATCACATATACTTCTTACCTAGTTTATATCTATGTAGGCTATCAAATTGAACTTTTTACTTCTTGGATACCATAATTTATACTCCATATTCCCCTTGAGATATTATAGTATCCTTTTGACTACTTACAGATGATTCTCCTTTGGATCTACTTGAAACAGTCCCACAAGACCTACTGCTTGCATGATGTCAGGTCTAGAGCAATGGTGTATAAAAAACATCCAATAATTGACCTATATGATGTATGGTTGAATTTTGAAGACTCATCTTCCTTTCTCAACTTACACTCTATGATCATGGGTGTACTCACTACCTTACAATCTTCCATCTCAAACTTATTCAACATCTCTCTTATGTTCTTGGCTTATGAAATGAATAATACATTTTTAGATTGAGTTATTTTCAACCCAATAAATAATGATAGTTCTCATAGCATGGACATATCAAATTATTTCTTCATCACCTCTTCAAAATCCTTGGTCATGTCCTCATTGTTTCAACCAAATATGATGTCATACACATAGACAACTACTATCAACTAATGGTCATCTTCTATCTTGATGTATAGATTAATATCCATAACTCCTCTTTTGAATCTTTGATCTAATAGATACCTATCCAGCCTAGCATACCAAGATCTATGAGCTTAATTTAGATCATAGAGAGCCTTTTTCAATCTATAAACATAGTCTTTGTCATCTAATTATGATAACCCCTTAGTTTTCTTAATGTACACTTCCTCATCCAAATTCCCATTCAAAAAGGTATATTTGACATCCATCTAGAATACATTGAAGCATTTGAATCTTGCATATTATAAAAATAATCTGATGGACTCCAATCTTTCTACTAGTGCAAAGGTATCCTCAAATTCTACCCCTTCAAATTTTGAATATACATTACATACCAATCTATCCTTGTTCCTAATGGATTTTCTATCTTCCCTCAACTTGTTTCTAAACACCTATTTTGTGCTAATGACATTCTTGTCTTTAGGCCTAGGAACTAGTTCCCAAGTCTCATTCTTTTCTATTTGGTATAAATCCTCATTCATAGAACCTATCCAAAATTTTTCTTTGATTGATTATATAATATTATTAGGTTCAATATTAGATAATAGAGAAATATTATATTGATTTAGATTGCTTACTAGTCTTCTCCTTATTTGCATACCTACATTATTATTGCCAATTATTTGAGATTTAGGGTGATCTCTTTGAATATTTTTTCAAGGGTACTTTTGATTCCTATATATATTAAACTTATTAAAATTATTAATCATCAACATCTATAGTCTCCTCTTCATTATTTAAGTCCAACATCTCTAAAGTGTCCTTCGACTATGAATGTGATTTCCTTGTCTTTTCAATCTTCACATTTGTGCTTTCCACTATCTTTTGTAGCCTCTTGTTATAACATATATAGGATAAGACCATTGATGAGTATCCTAAGAATATACATTCATTAGATATATAATCAAACTTTTCTAATTCTTCATCATCTCTTTTGATAAAACATTTACTCCCAAATACTCTAAAGTGTTCCACATTGGCAGGTCTTCCCTTCTATAGTTCATAAAGATTCTTGTTTCCATTATTCCTTATCTTCCCTATATTAAAAATTTATACTATAGTGTTTACAACCTATATTTAATATATATCATATAATATAGACTCATTTATCATAGTTCTATCCATCTCTTGAATTGTCATATTCCTTCTTTCCACTAACCCATTCTGTTGAGGTGTCATAATTCTTGAGAATTATCTCTTTATCCCATGAACCTCATAGAAGTCATAGAAATAATTAGACCAAAACTATCCTCCTATATAAAATCTTTGTAATTTATTTTCCCATTCTTCTCATTCTCAATAATATCCTTTAATGCCTTGAACTTGTCAAGATCTTCTAACTTTTATTTCAAGAATGCACCCAAGTCATTCTTGTGTAATCATCTATAAGTAACATGAAGTAACTATCTCCTTGAATGATTTTAATTATTCTTGTCCCATAGATATTAGTGTGTATTAAATCCAAGGTTATTTTAGTAGAGTACTCCTTAGACTTGAGCCTTCTTCTAGTCTGCTTACCATGTTGGCATGCCTTACAAAGTATGTTTATAGGTTTGGTGATCTTATACATATTCTTTATAGAATTATTAGTGTTAATATTGGCCATATTATCAAATATAAGGTGACCTAACCTTATGATACATATAAAAATTTCATCTATCTTGATAATGAATCATCTCTCCTTCTTGATCTCATTCAAGACATATAGATTGTTCTCAGTTCTCTTAGCATTAACAATTAGCCTTCCTGATTTGGTTCTCCTTATCTCACACCCTTTGTCATGAAATTTTAGTTTGTGTACTTGATTTTATATATGAATTACACTAAGTATTTTATGTTTCAAACCTTCCACACACAACACAATTTGTGTCTTGATCTTCCCATTATCCAAACTCAAGACACCCTTAAAAACTATATTGATAATTGTGTTGTCTCCAAACCTCACTATTCTTGTAGCATTCTTATTTAATGAGATGAAATTATTTGTCTTCTATCATTTGAATTGATAAACCACTATATGTATACCATTTCATGCCTTCATATTGAATGTGAAAGGTAGTCTGAGCTAGCATATAATCCTCTTTAGTATTTTGTTCCTCCTTAGTAAATAGTCCATCGTGGCTCTTGAGCTCAACATGATGCATTCTCACTTGATTTGGCTATAGGCCAATGCTTGATCCTTATCATAAATTATAGGATATTCATATGTATTTTTTAATCCTTATAACTCTATTATAGCATAATATTTCAATGTGTCCTATACTGTGATAGATGTAGAAAATAACATTTTTGTACTTACCTCTTGGCTGATTACTCCTTTTTCCATGGTCCCATAATGAATTATCCTTTATTGTAATGGGAGTATTGATTGGTATTTTCATATTTTTACTCTTGAATTATTTTAAATTATCATGCTCTCTCTCAAACTTGTTCATTTTGTCTATGAGATGCTCATGCTCAACCTTTAAGGAATCTATTTATGTCCTCAATTGGTCATACTCAACTTCCTTTGACCTAAACCTTATGTTGACACCTTCTAAATAACTCTTAGGATCCTTTATAGTCTTATTTAGATGATTAAAATCACCAAGGGCACTTATAATCTTAGTTTCAAGCTATACTTTAGCTGTTCCTTCTTCACTATCATGGTAGAGTTCTTCATCATACATGTTATCTTCTTCCTATTGATCACAAGACATCTTGTGCTTATTAGGATCACCTTAAAGTTTTTAGACTTGTCTCAAAGGACCAAGATCTGATACCAATTATTGGAATCATAATGAATGATAGGGGGGAGTGAATCAGTCTTCAAAAAAAAAATTCAACTTTACTTTATCATTCATGATCTATCAAAGCAATATAGTAAATTACCAACACATCAAGAATCATTTATATGAGCATGAGACAAGAGCATAACACATAAAACACTTATTTGAGTGGGAAATCCTAAAAGATAATAAAACCCATTGATATATACAAATGTACTATAGTACTATGAAACAAACACCAAATTTAGTGAAGTACCAACTCCACATGGAGAACCAACCTCAACTAGCTAGGCACCAACTCAGCTAGGCTTTAGCAAACACCAAATTATAAGGAGGCACCAACCCCCTAGATGACTCAATACCAAATTATCTATCCAATGATTTGATAAAATTTAGGACACCTTTTTTCTTAACCAAATGATGATGACCACCTCTTTATTTCTTCTCAATCGTCTATCCCTCTTAAATTGCCTTCTAGGCTCTTTTACTCAACTAGGTCCCTTCAAGATAGATTAGGTCATTTGACCTTTATATTTATTTATAGCACCCATATTATATCTTCATGATAGTTTATATACACCATTATTATGGTATAAAACATCTCATTTATCTCTTCAAAGTGTTATATCTTCCACTTCAACTCACACACTCTTTAACTAGTCAATTAGGTTTATTAGGCCTTATTCTTATATTAGGCTCTTGATCATACACTTATTGGTTGGACATACACACTTAAACACTTATATTTTACATAAAATAGGACTTATGACATTATAAAAACATTAATAAAAAATAAAAATAAGTTAGTCATAGCATATAGGACCAAAACCTCTTTTAGGCCTTAAGGAGACCTAATTCAATTAGACCTTCATTAGTACACGTTACCCTTTGATCTTCTTGGAGAAATTTAAAATTTAATAGATGGAAGAAAAAAATAATATTATACTCAAATATATGTTATGAAAAATTAATATCATATTAGTTACATGACACCTTTTATATCCAATCACCACTTGAAGTATACCATTAGTACTATTTATAATTAGGCCTTCTCACACACATAAAGGTTAATCTTGAACAACTGAAGATAACACAATGTTTGGACATATAAAAATGAAAATAAAACATATAAATAGAACATTAAAGACCTCAAAACTTCACCAAGTGAATTATAATTCATTACATAGGGAAAAAGGACTAAAAAACACTCCTATAACTTGCTTACTCAGAATTGCTAGTTTTCCTTAAAGACCAGTCATGGTGTTTTGACCTTCAACACCTATATGACAGATTTAAAAGAATTATAATGAATTTTTATGATCCTATGTGATAATTATATAATTATTAGATATAAACATAACATGGTTAAATGAAAATATTGGTCTTACATACCAATCTCATGACCTCACTATACACAAACCTCACTAAGCTAGAGAAGTCAACTTGTGAGAATTTTTTTTCTATATAAAATGATATAAAAGAAATATATACAATATTAAAATGACATAAAATTATTTAAAAATATATCCATTCACTTGGATTAATTCCTATTCCATGATAACACATCCCTATTCTGCCTAGGTTTTTCACTATCTCCACCATTAGCCCTATTAGCAACTGATCAACTTAGATGATTGATTTAGAACCCCTAATAGATATAATATGTCTATAAGCCATAATGAACATAAAATATTTATTAAACTTATTCATCTAATGATTTTTATACTTTGACTTAGTCAAATTTGACTGCTACAGTAAATCTCCAAGAAATGTGCTTTTTCCTATAGGGTTTACTCACACACTTAACAACTGAATCACACCTAGAGGTTCCTGGGAGAATTGAATACAATATCCAATATTTTTATATTAATTTGAGACCATTATATGTTTTTTTGATCAACATATTCAATATCAGGTCATTATTAGGGTTTAGAGAGGGTTAACATTATTTTTGGTGTTAATGATTGTTCATAAAGGACAGACCCTTATTTACAAAACAAATTCATATATATATATATATATATATATATATATATATATATATATATATATATATATATATATATATTAGATAGGAAACTTAACCATCTCTCCTTAAAATATTAGGTTCCCATGTAGAGGTTACACATGTCAATGAACACCTAAAAGTCCTTAGGTTGAGAAACCTTTAATCTATGCACTTAACCTTAAAACTAATATTCATGCCTTTTATTTCAAACCATGACTTTAAAATTTGTGAAAATTATTTAAATAACATATAATACCTCTTTAAAACACTAAATTTTCCATAATATCCTTGTAAATATAACCTCATACCCTATTAGGCCATACTATCTCTCTTTATTCTCTTAGATCTTGACCTGCAACCCACATTAGGCCTAAAAATGACCTTAATACTTCTTTCCATGCACTCTCCACATCATATTAAAAATAAATAAACCTATATCATGATAAAACATTTATTTAAATCATTCATAATCCTTGATAATATATTATTATGCCTTATTAGACAAAGTAGGTTCTAGAAATGTCCAGATGTAGACTAAGTCTATAGGTCCTACCCTTGTATGCTCACCCTAAGACTCAAAAGAGTGATTAAATGACTCATATACATTATAAATGAACCTAATAAAACATTTCATTCCTATGTGCATTCATCTCACCAATCCATCATGACCCTTCATGTACAAGACTAGGTATCCTATTCACATACCTTCTCAAGTTAATTACTAGGCCAAGCATTTGACAATTTTGACAAAAAATACTTTTCATGTTGAGATTAAAATAACTCATAATATCATAATAAAATATACCAGTACTATGTTAAAATATTATAATCATTTCAACACTAATCAATATCTTCTCTCATAGCTACATTCTTCAATGACCTCATGAAGACCTTTCTCAAGAACCTTTGACATCAATGATAACATCAATGACAAACCTCAACAATAAGAACAATGATTCAACATCATATATGTAAAATATACAAAATAAAATTAAATAAACATCACATGAGATAATAATCATATTCATGGATCTCTCTATGATCATTTCTTCCTTTTGTAGGTCCACTCATCCAAAGTTGTATTGACTCTCCCCTCAAGGGGGAATCTAGGGCTTACCAAGCACTACCTTAGGACACATTTGAACCCTTTTGATAGTAATTTTATAAAAATCATCAAAAATAACATATATTATTTTTATTATATGATCATTTTAAAAACTTTTTCATTATTTGAAAATTTATTGCTTCGTCTACAACTAAAAAATCCTTTTTAAATATAGGAAAATGTACACTCCATTTTTATATCTTCCATATCAAAATTATAAAATGGCAAAATTCCAAGTAATTTCACATAATATAATTTGACGTCATATATTCATCTAAAATACACATTCAAATTCACTTTGGAGCATCTCTAGGTAGGACATTTCACTGTATTAGATATATTCAATAATTATTCTGGTCAATATTTTTAGTCAATTATTCTATTTTGGTCAATAAATAATTCCCCTTTATTGATAAATTAATGAAATTAATTCTCTCTTATATAAAACATTATTATAATTATATTTATATTTTAAATAAAATTATAATTTACTTTCATTTAATTAAATCTTATTTTCCCTCCAAGGGGCATCTTCATTCAAGAAAGAATCTTGAGATGCTATGGACACAAGAATTTTAGTTGTATGTTAAGTTTTTAAAATTAAATTAAATTTTATTTTCCTACATAAATATAAGTTAATTGAAATGGTATAAGGTATGAATATCAATATAACATTTCCATTATTTAATATATCACCTTTCTAGAGTATACTTAATAGATAAGAATATTAGTAAATAGTCATACGGAACAATGTATTGTTACTAATGTTTAAAACATGGTTTTTTTTGGAAACATAATTAATAATAGAGGGTTGGGGGGTGAATTATTATCTTAAAACTTTATTTAACATGTATTTTACATTTCCTGAACCATCAAAGTAATACAAAAATATAGCAATACACAAAGAGTCATTCATATGAGCACAACATAAAAAATACACAAATGAGTGGGAAAAACTTCAAGGGGGATAAAAACCACTGATATATAAAAATATAATATAGTCCTATAAGTTAAAATATCAAATTTAGTGAATCACCAACTTCACATGGAGCACCAATCCTGAGCACCAATCTTGACAAGCTAAACACCAACCCATTTAGGCTTTAGCAAGTACCCAATTGTAAGAAGGAACCAAACCCCTAGATGGCTCATCTACCTCATTGATTTCATCACATTTAGATCACCATGTTTATCAACCAACTGATGATGATCACCTTTTCATCTTTTTACACTCTTATCCCTCTCAAACTGACATATAGGCCTCTTCACTAAACTAGTCCTCTTATTTACTTGATTAGGTCATATTACCTTTATTTTCATACATAATAACCATATTATATCTTCATGATAGTTTCAATACACCCTTATTATGGTATATAAGACCTCATTTATCTCTTAAAAGTACCATATCATTTTCTTCAACTTGTTCATTATCTAACTAGTCAATTATGCCTATTAGGCCTTGTTATTTTACTAGGATCTTGATCATACACCTCTTGGTCAGACATACACACTTGCACACTTATATTTTACATAAAATAAGACTTAATACAAGCCATAAACATGAATAAAAAATTACAATAGGTTTTTCATGTTGGAAATATGATTTTCATTGATGTCAAAAAGGAGATTATTAGCATTATAGATGTCATTGATGTTTAGGTATGAGTATGGTGATTTAAGGATGTGCATGGTGATTTAAGGATGTGTAAAGAATAATATCAAAGGTCAAATATGATTAGAGTGTTTATGTGCATGAGTGGAACTCATGAGGTTCTTCATATTTATCATCTAGACATTTTTAGGTCTATGATAGGAAAAACTAAGAAGGTAATTTATTGACATCACCATTTCCATATGTGGATGAGTTTAGGGGAATTGGTCATATAGTTATGATCACATTAGTCCCTAGTTATTATGTTCTAGATTTTAAGTCATGTAATGAAGCATGGTTGAATATATGGGGATATAAATTTGGCTACTCAGACAAAATTCACTATGTTTTTATACTTAGCCAAATTTGGAAAAGGGTTCAAGAAGAGCCAAGTAAGCATATGGATGAGGTCAACATTTGCACACATGGAGGTGTCAAGTCAAAATGATCATGTGGGTTTATTCATTTTTGTGCCTAGTTTCTATGCATTGAATCTTAATTCATACGATTTAGTACACTAAAATATATGCATGAGCAAATTTAGGCTCCCAAATATTTTGATAGTGTTTTCCCACACTTAGTCAAATTTGAATCTAGCAATAAAAAGCTAGTAGGCATTATTATGATGTCATATATTGCACGTATGAAGTTTTTTAGAGTAGATGAATATATGGTTAGAATACCCTATGTGAGAGGATCTTATTCACTAAATTATAAGTCATATGATGAAGTGCATAAAAATTTATGCAAGAACAAAGTTGGCCTTCCAAGTAGTTCTAGGTATGGTTGGCTATGTGGCAGAAGAATATGAATGAACATATTAACAAAATTATATCTCACACACATGAAATATTTAGGAAGAAATAATCATATGGTTTTATTTATTATCATTCTTAATTTATATGGTCCAAATTTTAGAATAGATAGATGAGCAAAGAAAAAGATATGAAGGTTAAAGTTAGCCTTCTAAGCATATTGAGATGGTCCCCATAGTCAAATCTATACAAGTTAAAGTTTGATCAAAGATATCAATGGAGCATGTTTTATCCAAGATGATAGGATGAATTGAGATGAAGATAAGTGGTCAAATTTTAAATTTTGATCAATAATGATCACTTAATCATACAGTGAAGATCCAACGATGCACAATAAGGTCAATAAGTCAAAGGCACCTATGAGTGATTTCACTTTTGATAAGTGTCACAATCATAGAGATTGAATATTAAATATATGGTGCATTTAAAATTCAAATAGTCAATGATTAATGAGAGGATACCAAGTGTCTCAATAGTGAGAACTGATAACAATGTACAGAAGGCACATGTTAATGCCAAGTGTCACATTATCAAGAGCTCATTAGAGATAAAGATCAAGATTTTCAAAATATTTAATGATGAAGGAATGATCATGCAATTAAGATCCAACATATGTGTTTTAAATTTCAAAATTTAAAGTCTAGAAGTGTACAAAGATCAAATAAAGCATGTAATCCTATCAGATATTGATCTAACAAACATGTTTTGAAGTTGATTAATTTTAATAAAGACCATTAGATAATGGATCCAAACTTAATATCAATGGTTGATATTTAAATATATGATAGTTCTAATTTTCAAGCATAGAAACATGCAAGTAAGGCATAAATTATGACACAAACAATGAATTTGATTGATGTAATCTATCAAATCAATGTAATAATGCATGTGCATAAAAACTAGAGTCCAAAAAATGCTATAAATAATAATGAGACTAAGAATAATTGTAATGGATCATGAGTTCAAGATGCAAGAAACTTGTAGTTAAATATTGGTACTAAAGTCCAATAGAACTAAGCATGATGTGTTAGTCAACTAGTGTGGAACAAAGAATATATGAAGACCTAGATCAAATGATTATATATATTTCATCTAGGATACAATATAAATTTCTTGAGCTATTTATATTTTCATTAAGCATAGTCAATCTAAGAGAGAGGTAGAGATAAATATTAGAGACACAGAACCAGCTGAGCATAGAGAAGAGAAGAAGAGATTGTGTAGAGTATGAGCAATTATAGATTAGACCTATAATAGAGAATTGAGATTCAATTATTTTATGAATCAACATTATAATTTGGAGTTGTATCTCCATAATATATTTAATTTGTTGGTTCCATTAGACAAGCTAAGTTGTTTCTTAGTTAGGGAGTGGTTGCTTCCTTAGAGTAGGTGATCGTAAAATAGGGCCTCAGTGTCTCCTTAGGGTTGGTGCCCTTAAACATTGTAACTAATGAGTTTTTTTTATTGTGAGTCTAGATTAAAAAGGTAAATTCTAGTAGATATTCTCATGGTGGATTTTCCCATATTGGGTTTTCCATGGCATATCTTATGTTGTGTTTATTTATATGTAGGTGATCTCTACATATAGTTTTAATTTACATTAAAAATTCAAGAAAAGTACTAAAGTAATAAATATACTGATTCACCCCCTCTCTTATTATATAATTGTGTTCTAATAATTGGTATCAGATCCTTGGTTGCTTAGAAGAAACTTAATCATCTTGAGTAGATCTTGGATGGTGAACACAAATGGCTAGTCAAAAAGGCTCTTCTTCAAGTAAGGAACCTCTCTTTGATGAATCAAAATATGCATTTTAGAACATAAGAATATAAGCATGCTTATCTTCATTAGGTTTTTATGTATGGATGTCTTTTGTAAATGGATATACAATTCCTACTACAAATCCTAGTGATCAAGCTACCAAGAAAGCATATTAGAGAAATGTCAAGGATAAGAATGTTATTTTATGTAGATTGTCTAATTCAAAATTTGTCAAAGTGATGAATTGTCAAAATGCACAATATATTTGGAATAAATTGAAAATAATATATGAAGGTGATGACAAGGTAAATCAAGCCAAGCTAAAAACATTCAAAGGCAAGTTTGAAATCCTTAAATGAATGAAGAAGAGAAAATTGTAGACTACCTCCTTAGAGTAAGTGAAATAGTCAATGTAATTAGAGGCCTTGGAAAAGAGATGAAAGATCTAATCATTGTAAAAAATGTCCTAACATCTTTTCCATCAAGATATGAATAAAAAATATTTGAAATAGAAGAAGCAAGAGATGTGGATAAACTCATAGTTGATGAGTTACATGGAACATTCATAGCCTATGAGATGAGAATGGGAGAAATAGATACCTTCAAGAGAGAAGTTGCATTCAAAGAATCCAAACTAGTGAAGGTAGAAACACCTACATTTGGATCTAAGGATAGTGATGAAGAAGAATCTAACTTTGTCAAAAGATTGATAAGAGGGTCTGGAAAGTATAAAGGTAAGTTACCCTTTAAATGCTTTAACTATGGTAAAGTAAGACATTTTATGCTAAATGCTCTTATAACGAGAAGGATAACTATGATCAAGAAGAGAATAGTAAGAAGGTGAAACCTCACTATTATAAGAAGAATAACTTCTTCAAAAATAAGAAAGGCCTATACATAAAAGAAGATAATGATTCAATGGATATCAATGATAGTTATGATGATGATCATGGCTATGCTTTTGTGCTTGAGGAAAATGAAGTCCTATTCATGAAAATAGGATCAACTTCTATGGATCAATAAGTTGAAGACTCAAATGATGAACAATAAGGATAAGTAGATTTAGAATGTGAACTCATCTATTCTCTAGAATAAATAGACAAGTTGAGAAAAGAGAACTCAAAACAAAAGAAGCTTGGATAAAAGGAGATTGAGAAAATGTCCAAAAGTCTTGAAAATTTTGATCAGATGGTGGTTATCTTAAAAACACAAGTTGAAGAGACTAAAATAATATAATATGTAGTTTAACTTGAACTACAATCTAAATCTGATGAGTGCATGAAGTTAGAAGCACATATAGTGGCTTTGACAATAGAGCTTGAGAAAGCTAAAGGACAACTAAACAAAATTATTAAGTTGATAGGAGGATTAGACATTCTCGATGAATTGATCAACTCTCAAAATCCTTCAAAAGAGAGATCAGGTCTTGGTTATGAAAAATGAAAAATTTCCACAACTAGTACATCTACTAACCTATATGACAACTTCAAAGTAGAAGGAGAATCAAGAGCAAAAATAGAGAAAGATTATAAGGATACAAAGATAGACTCAAACATAGATAATGTGAAAAAATATGAAGAAGAAAAGAATCCTGAAGAAAAGAAGAAGACAAAGGTAGCTGATGTAGATGGATACTCACAAGTGAGAGACTTGAAGAAGCTAGAGTTTAGAAGATCTCCTCATACTACTCGAAGAAATGCTATGACTAGGTATTCCTCATCTTTTTATAGTTATTTTCATCCTTGTAATTATTTTGGTCATAGGTATATTAATTGTAGAGTTGTACCTAAAAGGAGAACAAATTTTGTAAGTAGAAATTCATTTTTTCCCTTGTTAGGTATAAATGTAAAATGCTATAATTGCAATAATTTTGGTCACATAGGTTAAAAATGTATAAAAAACTTTGTAAGACCAAAAACACAATGTAAAAATAAAGGCATGCCTTCTAGTGTGAATAAAGGTTCACACATCTCTAAAAAGGATAAAAAGAAGCCAAATAAAAAAATCAAGGATGTACAAAGAGTGAAATATCAATCTATTATTGCTCAAACTACACTCCATGCCAAGGAGAAAAAATTATGGGTAATAGATAGTGGTTTCTCAAAACATATGATTGGTGATAAGAGAAAGTTAATCAAATTGAGTAAATATAAGGAAGGATCTACCAGCTTGGGAGACAACACTACAATAAAGATCAAAGGTAAAGGAACTTTGAGCATAGATGGAAAAATACCTACACATGATGTTATTTATGTTTAGGGATTGAAGCATAATATGATAAGTGTTATTTAAATGTGTGACAATGGATATAAGGTCACATTTGATGTAGAAGGCTACAAGTTAAAGAGATCTAGAAGACTAGTTGCATAAGGGAAAAGAATTGAAAGCAATATCTATAGTCTTTTTGAAGTGAATGGTAATAGATTCCTGATAGGAAAGATTGATGAGAGTTGGTTATGACATATAAGAATGGGTCATGTAAACTTTGATAACCTTATCAATGTGATCTCAAATATTTGTGTTAGACACATGCCTAAGATAACCAAACCTACAAACACTTCTTGTAAGGAGTGTCAACAAGGCAAGTAGATAATTAGCATATTTCAAACAAAGGAGTATGCAAATACAAATCCTTTAGAATTATTTCATACTAATCTTTATGGTATTAATAAGACAAGAGGATATAAAGGAGAGAGAAACTTCATGTTATTTGTAGATGATTAATCAAGAATGACATGGGTAAACTTTATGAAGGATAAGACATAGGAATTTAAGAGATTCAATATGTCTAGAGCCATGGTAGAGAATGAGATTGGATGAAAAATCAAATGCTTAAGATCTAATAAAGGTGTTGAATTCACCTCAAATGAGTTCATAGAGTACTATGAGAAGCATGGGATTAAAAGGCATTAATCTATAGCAAGGACTCCACATCAAAATGGAGTTGTTGAGAAAAAAATAGGATAGTCAAGGAAATGGCCAATAATAATCTAAAAGAGGCCAAGTTACCTAATGTATATTGGAGAGAAGTATTCCAAACAATAGTATACATCTTGGACAGATTTCAACTAAGGGTAAACAGTGATAAAACTCCCTGTGAGCTATGGTATGTAAATCTTGCCTCTATTAAGTACTTCAGAGTGTTTGGAAGTAAATGTTACACTAGGAGAAAGGAGGATATATTTGGAATATTTGAGTCAATATTTGATGAAGGAATATTTATGGGATATTTCACCCAAAGCAAATCCTTCATATGTTACAATAAAAGGCTACATAAGATAGTAGATAAAATCAATGTCAAGGTTGAATAAATATTGAATCATGTTGAACCTAACAATGAAATATATAATGAAGAATTATATTTTGAAGAGGAAGTAGCTAATGAAGAGCATGAGGAAGAAAATGAAAAGGCACCTCCAATATTTTTTCAAAAAGATCATCCTATAGAATAGATAATTGGTAATAAGAATGAAGGAGTTCAGATAAGGAGAAGAGTTGCATAAAATAAGGAGTAAGTAAGTTTTGATCTAATGTCTAAAATTGAGTCTAAGATCTATGTTGAAACCAACAAGGATGAGAATTGGATAAAATCCATAGAATAAGAACTGAGCCAAACTAAAAAAAATAAAACTTGGCAATTAGTTCCAAGACCTTCAAACAAGAATATGATAGGTATAAAGTGGGTCTTTAGAAACAAGCTCAATGAGGATGGATTTGTTATAAGAAATAAATCAAGATTTGTGTGAAAAGGATATGCACAAGTTGAGGGCATAAATTTTGAAGAAGCATTTTCTCCAGTTTCTAGATTGGAATCCATAAAAATGTTTCTAGCATTCTCTATTTATAAGAAGTTCAAAGTCTATCAAATGGATGTTAAGTTTGATTTCTTGAATGGGAACCTAGAAGAGGAAGTTTATGTAGAACCTAAAGGTTTTCAGTTGTTAGAAGAAGAATATTATGTATGTAGACTAAAGAAAGCTCTGTATGGTCTACAATAAGCACCTAGAGCATGGTATTGAAGATTAGACTAGTACCTATAACAATAAGGTTTCAACAAAGGATGTGTAGACAACACTATTTACTTCAAATTAGAAGGTGAGAATATATTGATTATTTTTGTTTATGTATATGACATCATCTTTGGTGGTAGAAATAATAAAATTTGCAAAGAATTTACTACATAAATGTAATGTGAGTCTGATATGTCTATGTTTAGATAACTTTATTTCTTCCTTGGTCTACAAATAACAGAAACTGATGAAAAGATATTTATATCCCAAACCAAGTATGCTAAGGAAATGCTCAATAATTTTGGAATGAAATATAGAAAACCATTTAGTAATACCATGATAAATAGATACAAGTTAAAAAAAGAGGATGAGTCCCTTAATTTAAATTAGACTATGTATAGGTCAATGATAGGTATCTTGTTATACCTAACTACATCAATACCAGATATCATGCAAGTAGTGTGCATGGTTACAAGATTTTAGGTTGATCTAAAAGATCACATGTAAATGTAGTGAAAAGGATCTTTAGATACATCAAGAGCGCAATTGACTATGGCCTATGGTATCCTACAAGTGAATAATTCACTCTGACAACATATATAGATGTTGATTGGGTAGGAAGTGTTGATGATAGAAGAATCACTAGTGGTGGTGCATTTTTCCTTGGAAATAGACTTTTTTCATGGCTAAGAAAAAATCAAGAGTTAGTTACTCTTTCTAAAAAATAAGTAGAGTATGTGGTAGTAATGTCATGTTACACTCAAGTCTTATGGATAAAGCAAACACTCAAGGACATCAAGGTAGAGTATAAATAGACTATATCTATTCTTTGTGATAATTTAAGTGATATTAACATATCAAAGAATATATTTATACATTCTAGAACCAAGCACATATCAATCAAGTATCACTTCTTAAGAGAAAATGTTGCATCAAGAGGTCACAATGGAATATGTGTCAACTCAGGACCAAATTACAGACATATTCACAAAACCTCTTCCCAAGGAATAATTTGAGTCTCTAAGATAAAAGATAGGTGTGGTGGCTCATAAATCACATCACTATATTCTATTGATAGGGAATGAGTCTAGGGGGAGTATCATAGAAGTCTTGTTAATCCTTGGTGGAAGTGAGAAAAGGCAACTCAGGTATGCATAATTTTGTAAGTCTCTAACGAGTCAATGGTTACAGATTGTTGGACAAACTCCTTTATCTGATAAAGGTGGCAAAACATTTGGTAAAATAGTGAGAAAGAGTCCCTCTTCCATTGATTTCAAAGGGGAGAAGAATTTTAAATGCTCTCTACAAAAGTTTGGAGAAAAATTTTAAATGTTAAACAAGATTAGAGTAAGTGTCCAAGTTGAGCTTAGGAAAACGATCCATTGTCTAAGGGGGAGAAAGTTTGGTATGAAAAAATTCAATTCATACTCATCAGAAGCCAATGCAAGTAATGCTAGAGAAAGATAAGAATATTAAAATATTAGAGCATTTAGTTTTCCATCAATGACAAAGGGGATATTGTTGGTAATATTATTGTCATTGATGTCAAAAGGGAGATTATTGGCATTATGGATGTCATTGATGTTCAAGGTTAAGTATGGTGATTCAAGGATTTGTAAGGAATCCTATAAAAGGTCAAGGATGATTAGAGTGCTTGTGTGCATGAGTGGAATTCATCTGGTTCTTCATATTGATCATCTAGACATTTTGGGTCTATGACATGAAAAAATGAGAAGGTAGTTTGTTGACATCGCCATTGCCATGTGTGGATGAGTCTATGGGAGTTGTTTATATGGTTGTGATCACATTAGTTCCTAGTTTTTATGCACCAAATTTAAAGTCATGCAATGAAGTGTGGTTGAGGATATGCAGATGCAAAGTTGGATACTCAAACAAAATTCATTATGTTTCTATACTTAGCCAAATTTTTAAAAGGGTTCAAGCAGAGCCAAATGTGCATATTGATGAGGTCAAAATTTGTACACATGGAGGTTTCAAGATAAAATGGTCATATGGGTTTATTCATTTTTATGCCTAGTTTTAATGCGCTAAATCTTAGGTCATGTGGTATAGTGAAATAAAAGATATGCATGAGAAAAGTTGGGCTCCCAAACATTTTGACAGTGTTTTCCCATAGTCAAATTTGAAGATGGCAATAAAAAGCTAAGTAGGCATTTTTATGATGTCATATATTTCATGTATGAATGTTTCTAGAGTAGATGAATATATGGATATAATACCCTATATGAGAGGATATTAGACACTAATATATAGGTTATGCAATGAAGTGCATCAAAATTTATGAAAGAATAAAGTTGGCCTTCTAGGTAGTTCTAAGCATGGTTGGCTCTGTGGTAGAAGAATATAAGTGAGCAGATTAATGAAATTATTTCTCGGATGTGTGAAGGATTCAAGAAGAAATGAGAATATGGGTTTTTTAATTATCATTCCTATTTTATATGGTTGAAATTTCATAATAGGTAGATGAGCAAAGAAAAAGACATGAAGGTGAAAAGTTAGCCTTCTAGGCATCTTGAGATGCTCCCCATATTTAGTCAAATCTACACAATGTAAAGTTTGAGAAAGTTTCAAAGATATTGATAGAGCAAATTTTATCCAAGATGATAAGATGAATTGATATGAGGGAAAGTGGTCAAATCTTAAAGTTTGATCAACAATGAGTGCTTAATTGTACGTTAAATATCTAATGATGCACATCAAGGTCGATAAGTTAAAGGAATTTATGAGTGAATGTGCCTGTGAAAAATGTCATAATCATGATATTAAATAGTAAATATATAGTGTAGTTCAAAGTCAAATATTTAATGAATAATGAGAAGATGCCAAGTGTCTCAATAGCAAGAATTGACAACAATGTGTAGAAGGCATGTGTTAATTCCAAGTGTTGCATTCTCAAGAGCTCATCAAAGATAAAGATCAAGCTTGTCAGAAGATTGAATAATGAGCAGATTATTGTGAAATGAAGATCCAATGGATGCATTTTGAATTTGAAGAGTTAAAGTTTAGAAGCATATAAATATTGAATGGAACATGTAAGCTTTTCAGAGATTTATCTAAAGGATGTATTTTAAAGTTGATCAATTTGCATAATGACCATCAAATCATGGTACCAAACTTAAGATCAAAAATCGATATTTAAAGATATGATCAGTCTAATGATCAAGAATAGGAACATGTAGGTAAGGTGTAAATTATGACATAGATAATTAATTTGATTGTTGTAATTAATCAAATTAATGTAATAATGCATGTGCATCAAAAATAGAGTCTAGTAAATGATATAAATAGTAATGAGACTAGGAATCATGGTAATGGAACATGAGTTAAATATGTGGGAAACTTGTAGTTAAATATTAGAACTAAAGTCCAATAGAACTAAGCATGATGTGTTAGCCAACTAGTGTGAACACAAAAAATATATGAAGACCTAGATCAAATGATTATTTGTGTCATCTAGGATATAGTAGAAACTGCTAGAGCTATTGCCATTATCATTGAGTAGAGTCAAATTGAGAGAGAGGTAGAGAGAAAGAGATTGATGAAGTGTGTCAAATAAATAAATATTAAAGATATGGAACTAGAGGATTAGAGAGATAGAAGAAGAATAGAATGTACAAAGTATGAATAGTTACATATCAGACCTATAATAGAGAATTGAGATTGGATTCTTTTATGAATCAACATTGTAATTTGGAGTTGTAGTTCCATAGTAGATCTGATTGGTTGGTTCCATCAAAAAATCTAAGTTGGTGCTCTATTAGGAAGTGCTTCCTCAGAGTAGGTGCTCTTAAAATAGGGAATCAGTGTATCCTTAGGGTTAGTTACCTCAAACATTGTAACCAGTGAGGTTATTTATTGTGAGGTTGGATTAGAATGGTAGATTCTAGCATCTATTCTCGTGGTAATTTTTCCCATATTGGGTTTTCCATGGTATGTCTTATCTTGTGTCTATTTATGTGTAGGTGATCTCTACATATATTTTTAATATACATTATAAAGTCATTAAAAGGACTAAGGTAATCAATTTATTGATTTACCCCCCATCTCAGTATATATTTGTGTTCCAAAAAGTCATAGGATATAGGACCAAAACCTCTTTTAGGCCTTAAGGAGACCTAATTTAATTAGGCCTTCATTAACACACATTACCCTTTGATCTTATTAAAGAACTTTAAAAATTAATACATGATAGGAACACTTCATATTACACTCAAATATACTCTTAATAATCTCATCTTAGGTCCATGACACCTTTTATCTCCAACCACCACTTGAAGCATGCCATTAGTAATGTTCACAATTAGGCCTGTGCATACCCAAAAAGTCTTTCTTGAACTACTGAAGATAAAACAAATTATATAAACAACCATGGAAATTAAACATATACCCATAACCTTAAATAACTAAAAAACTTCACCAAGTTCATTATACTTCATTACATAGGTCAAAAGTACTCAAAAACACTTTTATAATTTGTTCACTCAAAACTGCTAGTTTTCTTTAAAGACCAATCATAGTGATTTTGACCTTAAACACCTATATGACCACTTTAAAATACTAATGATACATTTTTATTATATTATATGTTCATTATATCATTATCAAATAGAAATACAATATGGTCAAATGGAAATATTGGTCTTGCAGACTAATCTCATAATCTTGTACCTCACTGTCTCATCTAAACCAGATAGGTCAACCTATGAACAAAATTTTCATCATATGCACTAACCTCTAAAACTTATACCAAACATTAAATTTTATTAAAAGTCTTGAAATTTTTTTCCATGCACTTTTATTCATCCCTATTCCATGATTACACATCCCTAAACAACTTCTCACCAATGCCTAGGTTTTTTACTGTTTACACCATTAGGTTTGTTATTGACTAGTCAACATGGATGACTAGTTTAACACCCCTTAGGAATATAACCTATCCATAAACCACCATGGACATAGTATACAAGTTTCAAACTTTTTCCTCCATCTATTTATTGACTTTGAATTTGTCAACTCTGATTGCTATAACAAATCTTTGAGAAACTAACACTTTCTTGTAAGGTTTACTCACACACCTTAAAAAAATCACACCTAAAATTTCCTAGGATATTTTAATATAAAATCCAATCACTTAGATATCCATACAGATCCATTATTATCAATTTGATAATAACTTCTTTCGTATCAGGTCACTATTAGGGTTCTTTGAGGGTTTAAACCATCTTTCACTATTAGAAATCATTCATAAAGCTTAGTTGATCATTCATATAAATAATGTATGGAAATTTCAGATAGGACCCTTCCACATTTACCATGAATATCTTAATTTCCCATGTATAGGTTACACATACCAATGAATACTTGAAGTTCCTTTATGGGTTGAGAACCCTTCATTTTGTGCACTCGAGAGACCACAAAACTACTTTTCATGCCTTATCTTGAAAAAAATGATCTAATACCTTGTAAAAATTCTTGAAAAATCATATCATACCTCTTACAACACTCATTTTTCTATACTATCCTTGGAAATAGAACTCATACCCCATTAGGCCATACTCTCTCTCTTTGATCTCTTAGACCTTGACCTACAAACCATATTAGGCCTAAAAGATGAACTTCAAGATTATTTACATGCAATATCCACCTCATTATCAAAATAAATCAACCTATCTCATAATTAAACACTAATTTACATCCTTCATAGGCCTTTACAACACCTCATTATACCTCATTAGGTTATGTAGGTTCTAGAACTAGTCTAGTTATAGACTTAGATTTAAGGTTTTACCCCTGTAGGCTCACCTTAAAATTATCTTGATTGATCCAATTCCTAATATTCATGATCAAGAAACATTTTATATCCTCTTATGCCTTTCTACATCTATCTCACTAGGCTATCATGCTCAAACCTTCTCACTAGGACTTTACAAGGTACGACTAGTGCCATGACTAGACTTCTCAAGCATTTGAAACTTGAAAACTAGCCATGAAACACTCCTTGATAATTCTACACCTTGATCACATTCCTTAAATGTTCCTTAGATAATGTCATACCTCTCACCAATTCTAAAAAATAACATTCTTCAATGACCTCATGAACATCTTTCTTAAGAACCTTTGACATCAATAACAACTTTAATGCCAAACTTCAATAATAGGAGTAATGTTCAATAATATCTCCCTTTATCATTGATGTAAAAACATACTATATACTCAACATTATTATCTCCCCATTTTTTTATTTCTCCCCCTTTGACATAAATAATAAAGTGATGTTTGCAACTCCTTGGATCTCATTCATTGCAATAAAAATACTCAACACATAGGATTATGAGTTTATGAGACATAATACAAACATATCCCCCCTATCTCCATGCATACCTTCTTGGAAAAACTTACCTATTCTTGGATCTAATGAACCTTATTATTTACCCATAATTACTTTTTATACTTCAATTATTACTAGGGACAGGAGTTATACCCAATTCTTACATTAGGTGATCAAATATTACCTTTGGAAGTGGTTTGTTCAAGTTGTTTGCAATTTGATCCTATTTAGAAACATAATCAAGTCTGACACTTTATTAACTTATTTTATCTCTTAAAAAATTATACCTTATGGGAATGCGCTTGGTCCTTGAGTGTATGATAGGGTTCTTTGAGAAGCTTATAGCACTTGTATTATCATAATAGATAGGTCTAGGACAATCATACTCCACCCTATAGTCTTTTAAGGTTTGTCTCATCCATAAAACCAAAGTGCAACATGAAGCTACTACAATTTATTTAGACTCACAAGTGGATAATTATACTAATGTTTTCTTATTTCTTATCCATGAAACTAGGCACCCACCTAAGAAGAAAGCTCCTCTACTAGTACTCTTCCTATCATCTTACTTCCTACCCAGTCTGCAACTATACAAGTTGTCAAATTGAACTCCTTACTTCTTAGATACCACAACCCATACTACATAGTATCCTTGAAATACCTGATTATCCTTTTTACTTATTACATATTATTCTCCTTTGGATCTACTTGAAACTGTCCAACAAGACCTACTACTAGCATGATGTTAGGTTTAGAGGTAGTGGTGTATAATAAAATTCTAATCATTGACCTATATGACATCTGATTGACCTTTGAAGACTCATCTTCTTTGATCAACTTACACCCTATGATCATGGGTGTAATAATTACCTTATAATCTTCCATCTCAAACTTCTTAAACATCTCTCTTATGTACTTGAATTGTGAGATGAATAGACCTTTTTTAGATTGAGTGATTTAGAACCTAAGAAATAATGATAGTTATCCTAGCATGGAAATATCAAACTCTTTATTCATCACCTTTGTAAATTATTTGGTCATGTTCTCATTATTTCCACCAAATACGATGTCATCGACATAGAAAACTACTATCAACTTATGGTTATCTTCTATCTTGATGTATATATTACTATATGAAACTCCTCTTTTGAATCCTTGATCTAACAGATACCTTTCCAAACTAGCATACCAAGCTCTAAGAGCTTACTTTATACCATAGAGATCCTTTTTTCAATGTACAAACATAGTCTTTGTCATCTAATAGTGATAACCTGTTAGGTTGCTCAATGTACACTTCTTCCAAATTCCCATTCAAAAAGGAAGATTTGACATCTATCTAGTATACCTTAAATGCTTTGAAACCTACATATGATAGAAATAATATGATGGACTCCAATATTGATACTGGTGTAAATTTATCCTCAAATCACACCCCTTTAAGTTGTGTTTATCCCTTGCATACCAATCTATCCTTATTCCTGGTGACTTCTCCCTATTCATTCAACTTGTTTCTAAACACCCATTTTGTGCCAATGAAATTCTTGTCTTTAGGCTTAGGAACTAGTTCCCAAGTCTCATTTTTATCTATTTGGTATAACTCCTCATTCATATCATCTATCTAAAAGAATTATTTTTTTCCTTCTATAATATTCTTAGGTTCAATCTTAGATAATAGATAAATATTTTCTTGATTTAGATTACTTACCAATATTCTCCTTGTTTACATACTTGCATTCTTGTTGCCAATAATTTGATATTTAGGGTGATCTATTTGAATCTATCTTGAAGGTCCTTTTGAGTCCTATCTCTCTTTAAATTATTATTTTTCCACATCAACATCTATATCCTCCTCTTCATTATTTAATTCTAGGCTCTCTAAAGTGTCCTTTGATTATGAGTGCAATTTCCTTGCCTCATCAATCTTCACATTGGTGTTTTCCACTATATTTTATAGCCTCTTATTATAAAATCTATAGGTTGAGCTCATTGATGAGTATCCTAAGAATATGAATTCATCAAATATGGAATCAAACTTTCCCAAGTCTTTATCATCTATTTTGATGAAACATTTTCTCCTAAACACATTAAACTATTCCACATTAGTAGGTCTACCCTTCCATAGTTCACAAAGAGTCTTTTTGTAATTATTCCTTATCTATCCTCTATTAAAAATGTATATTTTAGTGCTTAATATCTCTCTCTAATATACATCAGATAATAGAGACTGATTTATCATAGTTATATCCATCTCTTGAATTATCCTATTCTTCCTTTCCACTACCCCATTCTGCTAAGGTATCCTAGCTACTGAGAATTGTCTCCTTATTCCATTAACCTCATATAACTCATAAAAATCATAGGACCAAAACTCTCTTCCTTTATTTAATATTAGTTACTTGACCTTCCCATTATTCTCATTCTCAACAAGATCCTTGAATGCCTTGAACTTGTCAAGAGCTTTGACTTTTCTTTCAAGAATGCAACCCAAGTCATTCTTATGTAATCATGTATGAGTAACATGAAGTAACTATCTCCTTTAATGATTTGAATTATTTTAGGCCCACATATATTAGTGTGAATTAACTCCAAGGGTCATATAGTAGATTACTCCTTGGAAGTGAACCTTCTTCTAGTCTACTTACCATGTTGACAAGCTTTGAAAAGTATATTTGTAGGTTTGGTTATCTTAGGCATGTTCTTCATAGAATTTGTAGTGTTAATCTTAACCATATTTTCAAATTTGAGGTGACCTCACCTTCTATGTCATAGCTAATTTTTACCTATCTTTCTCATGAATCATCTCTCCTTCTTGATCTCATTCAAGACATATAGATTGTTCTTAGCCCACTTAGCATTGACAATTAGCCTTCCTGATTTGGCTCTCCTTATATCAAACCCTTTATCATGAAAGGTTAGTGTGTGTCCTTGATTACACATTTTACTCATACTAATAAAGTTACGTTTCAAAACTTTCACATACAACACATTTTATTTCTTGGTTTTCCCATTGTCTAAACTCAAGACACCCTTGCCAACTATATTTGTAATTATCTTCTCTCAAAAACTCACTATTCACACAACATTATTTTTCAATTAAATGAAATTATTTATATCTCATCATGTGGATTGATTAATCACTATCTATATACCATTTCATGTATTCATCTTGAATGTGAAAGGTATTCTAAGATAACATAGAATACTCTTTGGTCGTATGTTCCTCCTTGGTAAATAGTCCATCTTGACTCTTGAGTTCAATATGACCAATCCTAACTTGATTTAGATTCCATACCAATGTTTTATTATTCTTATTAATTATATGAGATTCATATTTTTTGTTTAATATTGAGGTACATATAACTCTGTTATATCATAATCTTGCAATGTGTCCTATATTATGATATATGTAACTGATAATATTTTTGTACTTACCTATTGATTGATTGCTCCTTTCCCCATGTTCTCATGATGACTTATCTTTTATTACATTAGGCTACCTGATTGGTATTTTTTATTGGTAATATTAACTTTATCTTAATTCTCATGCTCTCTCTCAAACTTTTTGATCTTGTCTATGAGATTTTCATGCTCAACCTTCAAGGAATCTAGCTCTATCTTTAATTGGTCACACACAACTTCCTTTGAACTAAACCTTGTGTTAACACCTTCTAACTAAATCCTAAGATCCTTGATAGTCCCTTTTTAATGATTTAAATCATCAAGGGCACTCACGATCTTAGCTTCAAGGTCTACTTCATCTTCTCCTTCTTCATTATCATAGTAGACTTCTTCATCATACATGTTGTCTTTTTCTTTTGATCACAAGACATCTTGTGATTTTTAGGATCACCTTAAATTTTTTAGACTTATTTTATAGGACTATATTTTAATACCAATTATTAGAAACATAATTATTTATAGGGAGGGTGAATCAGTCTCTTAAAACTTTCTGTCACATGTACTTTAACATTCCTTGAACCATCAAGGTAGTATAAAGATATATTAATGCATAGAGAGTCATTCACATGATCATAAAATAAGAAACACATATATGAGTGGGAAACCCTAAAAAATAAGAAAACCCACTAATATCTAAAAATTTACTACAATCCCATAATTCAAAAGATTAAATTTAGTGAAGCACCAACTTCACATGGAACACTAACCATAACTATATAAACAACAACTCAGTTAGGCTTTATTAAGAACCCACTTACAAGGAGACACCAACCCCCTCGATGACTCAACACCAAATGAACCACCCATTTGATTCAATCAACTTTATATCACCTTTTTTCTCAACCAACTAATGATGACCACCTCTTCATCTCTTCACACTCTTATCCCTCTGAAACTGCCTCCTAGGCTTCTTTACTAAACTAGCCCTTTCTTGACTTGATTACATCATCTAACCTTGATTTTCATACATAGTAACCTTGTTATATCTTCATCATAGTTTATACGCACCCTTATAATTATCTAAAATACCTCCTTCAACTCTTCAAATTACTATATCCTTCACTTCAACTCATTTATTCTCTAACTAGTTAATTAGGTCGATTAGGCCTTATTCTTATACTAGGATCTTGCTCATAAACCTCTTGGTTTTCCATACACACTTTACCATTTATATTTTCCATACAATATTCATTATTACATGCCACAAACATTAATCAAATATTATAGTAGGTCGGTCATAGGATATAGGACCAAAACCTCTTTTAGGCCTTAAGGAGACCTAATTCAATTAGGCCTTTATTATCACATGTTACCCTTTGATCTTCTTTGAGCACTTTAAAACTTAATAAATAATAGGAACACTTAATCTTCCACTCAAATAGACCCATAATAATCTCATCTTATGTCCTTGACACCTTCTATCTCCAACCACCACTTGAAGCATGCCATAAGTAATGTTCATAATTAGGCTTGTGGATACCCAAAAAGTCTAGAACTACTGAAGATAAAACACCAATTAGCTAAACCACCATGTCAATAAAACATATACACATAACCTTTGACATAAATGACAACATAAATGTTGAACTTCAATAAAAATACCAATGCTCAACAATTTTATACCAACTTCTTAAACCTTGGGCAAGATTATATATATTTTACATATATTTGAACTTAAACATAGTTGAGTAATGTAATGCAATTGGAATATATTATATTTTAATTATAGTATTTAGACACTTTTGAGATAAATAGTATATATATATAATGTATATTTTGGTTATAAAATATATATCCTTTTTTTTACATAGAATTAATAATGGTTTTTAACATTGACATAATGATACAATTATATTGATGTAATTTTTCATCTATCAGTGAAGGAATTGATAGAGGAGGTAATAAGATTATTATTAAATGTGTCATGTGAAAAATTTAATTCACCTCGATATTGATATATATCTCAATGTATTTCAAATAAATGTAGTGTGTGTGTGGGTGTGTGTGTGTGTGGGTCTGTGGGTGTGTGTGTGTGTGTGTGTGTGTGTGTGTGTGTGTGTGTGTGTGTGTGTGTGTGTGTGTGTGTGTGTGTGTGTGTGTGTGTGTGTGTGTGTGTGTGTGTGTGTGTGCGTGTGTGTGCGTGTGTGCGTGTGTGCGTGTGTGCATGCGCGCGTGCGCGCGTGCGCACGTGTGTGCGTGTGTGCGTGTGTGCGCGTGTGTGTGTGTGTGTGTGTGTGTGTGTGTGTGTGTGTGTGTGTGTGTGTGTGTGTGTGTGTGTGTGTGTGTGTGTGTGTGTGTGTGTGTGTGTGTGTGTGTGTGTGTGTGTGTGTGTGTGTGTGTGTGTGTGTGTGTGTGTGTGTGTGTGTGTGTGTGTGTGTGTGTGCGTGCGCGCGCGCGTGCGTGCATGCATGTGTGTGTGTGTGCTTGTGCATGTGTGTGTGCATGCATGCATGCATACACAAATAAATAATTATTGATTATATTAATAAATCGTAATAATAATTTAATAAAATTAAATTAAAATTAATAAAGATAAGAAGGTGAAATTTTAAGCATTAGCATAAGAATAAGAATGAGAAAAAAAATGGTAAAAAAAAGAATGAAATGTTGGATAGAATTTAAATGATGTGCATAGAGGCATGTTATGAGAGGTGCACATTTTTATGGGGAGGTTTCATGTTATAGTTTAAATCTCTATAATCTATGGGAGAAAAATTATTATCTCTAAGTTTATTTTTATATTTTATAAATGTGATTTCTTGTGTTATTATGTGGACTGTCAACTATGTTATGTGACTAACACGTACCTACTAATGTGAATGTGTATATAAGTGTGATGTAGCTTATGATTATAACACCCTCTATACTCTATTATGAAGTGAAGGCACCACCTATACAATATATTTTTATGTTGCATAGTCCCAAATCATTACCCCTACAATTTGAGCATTAATGCAAGTGTGGGGTTTGAGAGAGATGTTGAGAACTTATTCATACTTTCTAAAAATGTGTTATGGGATAGAAAGGAGATCTTTAATTAATTTTAAAATCCACTTTTCCTGTTAACATGCCTTTAGTGATACCATGGATACTTCATGTGTGTGAATTTTTAGTGTTCCACGAATAATGGTCACTTTTATTAATAAGTTGCCCCTATATTAACCCATTATTGGTTGTATGGAAGATAAATTTGTTATTAGTTCAATTTTTTTATCCTTGTGAAGACATTTGTATTTTATTTAGGGAGGTAACATAGATTTTTACTTAGAGACAACTTCTAGGAGATTCTCTCTAATTATAGCTTTAGTTCATTTTTATGATTATGGTTATTTTATATTACTCATATATACAAATATATTTATCCTCAAATAATGGTAGGTTTATGAATTAATTAGTGAAAGTACTATGTATTAAAAAATTTAATCACATTTATGTTTTTATTGAAATTATTTTATTTTATGATTGGACTATTGATCCCTACTAAATTTTGAAACCAACATCATTTTATTTCCTTCAATTTCATTTATTGAGGTTACTTGGTCATTTATTTTTATGAAATTATGAGGAAATTAATGTGATTTAATTATTTTAATTTGGTATTATATGAGGCTACTTAGCCATTTTATCTTAGAAATGACAAATAATTTTATTTGATTTCATTATTTTCATTGGTATTTAATGGGCCTTTTAGAAAAAATTTATCACTTGATTAGAGTTTTATTTATAGGTTTCCTTTTTTTTATTGGTTGAAATGTTGGTTTCTTGTGTCATAATTATTTATATGAAATCATATTAATGATATAATAACCCCTTAATTAGATAAAAACTAGTAGAATAAAAACTAGCTATAGATGAGTATCATATACACAGAATATAATTTGACAACTATGATATAAATATGATTATTATAAATTTTGTAATGAAAAAATACGAAGGATAGATAATTATTTAGATTATTTATCACACTTTCTTCATTTTTATAGGTCTATTTTATGATCTGATGATGTGTAGAGGGACAATATTCTTTTCATTTCTAAAATTGACTATTGTTTATGTTCTAGATAAAATTGATTGTAAATAGTCATTATCAACAACTGATGCTAACCTATATTGGTCTATCTTGACCCTATAATTTTAAATTTATAATTTATTATATGATGATTCACATGTTTCAACAATTTCCTTTTTTCATATTAGTCTTTTCAAAATGCACCTGCAATATCAAATCCTAGTTTCTTGCACAACACTTGAGACATCAATTGGTGGGGTGGGATAAAAGGATTCGGTTATATGGACCTTGTTCAATCCCCTTTTAAATACCAAACATCACACTACATTTATAATACTTCGTAGAGGGCTCACACTCAAATTTAGTTCTATTGCTATTGTGTATTAGTTTAATTGTGGATGTAAGCCTAGTCACTCTTTATTCTATTTTACCCTTTGAAAAAATAAACAATACTTCAGATATATATATATATATATATATATATATATATATATATATATATATATATATATATATATATAAGCAATGTGTAATTTTATATAGATTTTATAATGTGTGAATTTTTATCCTAAACATCTCCTATAAACTATGTATATATAAGAAAATTTTTAAATTTGAATTAAAAACCTAGTGGCATGCTAAATAGATCTAAAATAAAATAAAAGGGACCAAAGTAAAAAATATAACATGAAACATGTCCAAAAATTAATTTAAAATAAAAAGGGTCAAGATTGACTGAAATTGGTCAAGGTTGAGGGTCAATCTTGACTGTAATGGTTAGAATTAACATGGGATAAGAACAACCTCAAAATGATAAAAGGGGTTTAGAGATATCTATTTTTAAAGCATAACCCACATTACATAGATGGGAATAGGAGAACACAAATTCATATAAAATCAATGACTAAAAGACAAAACATAAAAGACATGCACCACTAAGTACTTAATTATTAACTAGAGACCCACATAAGCAAAGTTGATAAAAGATATTGTAAGACAAGGATTGTGCCAAATTTGGGTACATAAATTTTCCCCACCAATTTCAATCTATATTTTAGTGAAATTACAAATACTAGATAAAATGGAAAAAGAGAATACAAACTTCTATGGATGATATTGATGTGGATTTGTCATAATGATCCATAATATTCCTAAAAAAGGAAAATGTATGTAATTAGATAGATTACTATCCACATATAAAAAAATGTACAATCATAGATGAAAATATTGAAAATATTATTCAAATAAAAAATACTCTTATATGGATGTCATGTGACACTACTTTTGTATTATGTTCTTTCCATGGAATAAATATAAATGACAAGGTTCAAGATTGACAAAATCACCTTGGAAAAAAAGAGGGAACTTGTAGCATATATTTGTTTCATGGCTAGGGAAATGGATAAGATTTCAAGTGATCAATTTGATGAGTAGAACCATTACAGGATGTAAAAACTCAATTTCATGAATCAAGTAAGCAAACTATTGGATAAAATGGTTATTCTATTGAAACAATGGGAATTGAGGGTGATAAAGCCCTAATTTGAAGTAAATATGTATGTAAAATAAAACCAATTGAGGAACACAAAAACCTTAATTTTTGAAATTGGTCTTTCTAACCCAAATATATAAAAAGGTTGGAATCAAAAATGTATTTGTAGGATATATTATTGGAGGGTTTTTAATCTCCAATATGCATTATGCACTTTAACTAAATCAACTACTATAGATGGATTTTAGATTCAATTTTCACTTTTTTCCTTAGTCCATGAATCAATGATCAAAAGAGAATAGATAAAATCCATGCCCCTACCATGGCCTCAAATAATAATTAAAGTATGTCATGAATCTATATCATGCCCACTAAATTTGAAATAATATAATGTGTGCATGAATTTGTATCATGCCCCTGAACCATTGTCACTTATATGGCATGTTATGTACCCATATACTAACTAGAGAAACTATAATTATATGAAATTTTCATGTAGATGTAGCCTATACATATTATGCAAATTTAACCTTATAATTTTTGTGTAGATGTAACCTATAGCTATCATGTAGATCTAACTTGTAACTATCACGTAAATGTAGCTTGTAACTATCATTTTTGTGTGTGTATACCCATGCATATGCATGGAAATATGTATAAATATGTACTTGTTTGTGTAATGTGAATTCATATGCATGGCATATTACCCAAAAGAATTTAATGAAGTATTAATATTTGAACCTTTGAGGCTGAACTATGTCATACAAAATTATATCTAAATCATGTCACTTTTGTATAAGTAACATTATTGTGATTTTCCCCGTGTATGTCCCATTTCAAGGTGAGAGATAAGATTATTGAATAAATAGAATCAAAAGGCATAGAAATTTTAGACAAGTGTGATCAATATAATGATTATAATATCTATTACTAGATTTTAATGTTCTCTTGATGTAAATCACATTAATCAAAAGGTAGTATATATTATAGTATTAAAATTAGTCTCATTCGATTGATAATATGATTTCCAAAGGTGATAGTGTTTTTAGATATATATCATTACTTATATTAATGTATAAAATTTGACCTTTTTAAAATTGACTTTGGTGACTAGGAAGTGTTACAATGTATGACGTATGTCTCAATGAAATTTATAGGACGTGTTTTGATAAATGGTTCTCAAGATATCACAAGCAAATTTTTTATCAATAATTGAATTAGTTGCAGAGTAAACATAATTGATGTACTATATTTTATTATATATATGTGTGTTTTTAAATAAAACAATATCATAAAAATTCTAATCACATAAATTTTATGATTAAAAAGATTTTTATAATTTAATTTTCATTATTTCATTATGTGAATTCAGATTTGATTTAGTCAACATGCCTAGCTAACAAGTTGCATTTCCACTTTGATTTGAGCATTTATAGATTACCTTATAGAAAAAATTGGGACATGAGCTGGTATGTATCAAAATTACTCAATTTTTATTGTAAATTGTATGATTTTTAGTTTCTTTAATGGCTTTTTTAATTATTTTGATATTTTAGCATTATTGAAAGTCCATAATTCAAAGTCAATTATTTTAACCTATCGGGTTAATATCCTTGGAAACCCAAATGGGACATTAATGTCTTATATGTGATATTATTAAATGTTGATCTCAACCATTTGAGTTAGTTTCATCCCTTTATGCTTTTAATACTTATGATAAATATTTTTGCATGTATATTGCATTTATTTTGATAAAAATTTGATATGACTTTATTTGTCTTAAATTTGTAATAAGATTTAAATGTGAAAGAGTTTTGATATGGATGAAACATTATTACATTAATGAAGCTTGAGTTAGATGATGTAAAATTGGATTTTAATGAAGGAGGATAATTTGGCACATGTTGGTCAATTAGTCCATGTTCCTTATAACATGCACTTGATGATAGCCTTGCTTGAGAGATGGAATCCCAATAATTAATTTTTTTGGTTATCAAAGGGAAAAGTGACCATCACATTATAGGATGTATGACATATCTTACAGTTTCCCATTATTGAAGAGAGGAATATTGTGATGGAGATAGAGGGTTTAAAATATATGTGTAGGGCTCATTGGTATATGATGGGTAGGTGATAGGGTGAAAATCAAGTGGTTTTATTTTACTTTAGTAGATTGTGTGATCAAACATTACACAGTTGTGTAAATTTAAATGTTGTATACTTGCATCATTTATTGTAGTTAATGGAGGATCCATTACAATATCTTATCACATGTATTACATGATGAAGATAGTTATACTAAATATTATTGGGTGTGTACCATGCTGTCCAAATTGTATTGAGACTTGTATGGGTTTACTCTAGAGTTCCATGCTAGTGGTATCAAGGTATCTACATTATTACATGTATGGGATTATGAGAATATCAATGTGGTTCATCATTTTGGTAGTTCATGTGGAGATTGGGATAAATCCATTATATTTGTATCTCAATGGGTTTTTCCATGGTGGATTGGATTGAGAAAAATGGAGTATAGAGTTATTTTGTATAGGTTAACTCTAACTATGATTCAGTGGTGGACCTATATGGGATTTAGGAGGTGGGTGTAGTATGTTAGAGAGGATTTAACATATGACTTAGTATTTATCTATAGGATCGATTATTTAGTGTGGTGTAGATATTTCAATATAAGTGTATCACATGATAGTTTGTATTGATTTACGATGTGCCCCCAATGCCTTACCCATGGACATGAAGCAATATGGATTCCATTAGAGCTAGGGTGAGGCTAGGACTAAAAGGTGTTAATTTGGCTTGTCAACCAATGAGGGAGAGAGATCGTTTAGTTATGTTTGTAATAGGTGTTGATATGGGGTGCCCTATCATTGATTTACATTTTTATGACTAATATGTTCTTTTCATATATATATATATATATATATATATATATATATATATATATATATATATATATATATATATATATATATATATATATATGTATGTATGTATGTGTATATATGTATGTGTATATATGTATATGTATGTATATGTGTGTGTGTGTGTGTGTGTGTGTGTGTGTGTGTGTGTGTGTGTGTGTGTGTGTGTGTGTGTACATACATATATATACATACATACATACATACATACATACATATATATATATATATATATATATATATATATATATATATATATATATATATATATATATGAGATATGTCTGTATATATAAGTTATGTTTGAATGAGTGTGTTGTATGCTTTAATTTCCATATTATGAGTTTTATAATTTAATTATTTATAATATCATATATTAAAAATATATATATATATATATATATATATATATATATATATATGATGCATTGATCATGTTTTTTTTATATCAACATTAGTGTTTATTAGTATCACTTACGTGATAATATTACTCAAAACTAGTTTCTCCAAACATTTAGAAAAATAAAGTCACTATGATATGGTTGGAAAATCTAGTATTAAAAAATTCAAAATGGTTATGATGCTTACTATTATAACACTATGTTAACTTGTACTTTTAGTTGATTCGTAAATACTTGATGTAATTTTTTATTCCATATTTTTTTAGAGAAGATATGGATACACATGTACCATGTTGTTCCTTAACATCTATAAAAATTCCATTTTTAATATCACATCAATTCAAATCCTAAATGACCAATGGTTCCCTAGTGGGAATATATTGGGATAATTCAGCCATTATAGAATGTGAACTAGAATAAGGAATCCTTATAATGTTTTATTTATAGAAAGGTTGATAGACCATTTGTTCCTTAATAAAATGTCTTAGGATGTCTCAATATTATTAGAAAATATAATAGAATAAGTGGGAGAGGAATAACTTGTTGTCTTTCTATCAACTGTGATAATTCCTCTATCAAAAAATTGGGTAAGATTTTGTTGTAAATCATAATAATCATTATCATGATGTCCATTAATACCATGGCAAGTGCAAAATTGTTGACACCGTATCTTCTCAAACTTGTAAATGGAATGATATTAAATTGGAGGAAAATTAATCATCTTCTTATCAAATAATGTATGTAATATATCATTTGGTGGATCTATAAATTGATAAAAATCTAAGTGGTTGTCTCTTAATATAAGTAAATATCTTTGTTGTAGATGCCACTATGTAAAAATTTTCTTTTATTTTGTGTAAATTTTTTCTTTATTATTAATTGTTATGAAATTTTGTCATAGGAGAAAAAATAGGTGATTTATTACTACCCTTGTTGGTAAAACCCTCTTTTATCTATTATTTATCATTATAGGATTCTTTAACAATAATTTTTTATTTTAGAGAAGTGTACACACCATAAATTTGTTAAGAAAACATAAGTACTATGTTTTATGTATCTTTTTCATAAGAACTTCTTAATGATGAATGAAGGTTTGGTTCGCATGGTCAGTTTGTTATTTTTATCCTTATTATGACTTGTTTTCCCATATTTTCCCCTTCTTTTTGCTTTTGATTCCATTATTGTTTCATGTGTGCAAGTATCTATTAGGGTTTTGAAGGAGAAATATTATTAAATTATCATATAAAGATGATCAAAAGATCTTGATCACATCTATAGAACCTAGAAGACCTCTTATATCACCCTGAGAAGTCTCAATCCCTCTATCCACAAAAGGACATTAGCATAGTTATTTTGCCAATGGTGCAGTGCACTAGTGTCTAACTAATTGTACTACTATCCTAAGGCAAATATAACTCCAAAATAAAAATTAAAGGACTCAAGGCTATTATCCTGACTTGTTTCAACATTTATATCATCTAGGGACACTATTTTTAATCTAGATAAGTGAATCTTCTCATTACACTTACTATTTTGGGTAAACCAATTAAATTAGTTATTTTGTAATATATATCTATATTTAAACTCTTTACTTATCCCTTTAAAAATTTATGATTTACACTAGTAAACACATAAATATTTAAATCATTTGGTGAACCTGACTTACTTTAAATATTTCTTAACAACCTTATTTCCTTTCCTAGGATTTGCTTTCTCTAGTTTTGTATTATAAATTAAGGTTTATAAAATTCTAAGTATTTTAAATCTTTGCACATTCTAACTAATCCATATCAGTCCTATATTAGGATTTATTTTATTAAATATTTCAAAATTGTCTAAAAACCCTTCAAAACCCTAGATCCGCATACTAGGTCCTCATACATCCAAATATTAGCCCTCAAGGTTTCAAGTCAATTTTTAATTTTTTGTACTTTGGGCTTAATATTTATCATATTTTCAAATATATTTATGTTGAATTATATTATCCCTATTGTTTATTTATTTTTCATTTTTTACATTCTATTTTGTGTCAAGTTTAAAATGATCTATATGAAACCTCTTCCCCTCACCCAGTTGACCAATTTTTAAACTTTTCACATAATTATACAAATGAATGGACCAATTTTAAAATTTTTACACTAGAAAATGATAATGAGAATGATTTTGTTTATAATGATGAATATTATTTTTGTAATTATGTTTATGGTGATTACTATGAGCATGATAATGAAAGTGATAATGAGGACATAGTAGATACATCTTCTTCTCCCTCTCCTCTCTCTTCCATTTATTTTCAAAATCAACTTAACAACATACCTCTTATAGATAGTGCTTTGTTTGAAAAATATCCTAGATTTTCAACCACTTTTTCTACATCCTTATTCAATTAAACCAATATAAGAGGAATAAAATCAATTTAATTTTTCATAATTCAAATAATATTATTCTTTCACATAATTTTAATAACATAGAAAAGGAAAAATTAATTTCTTAACCTTTCTTAGTTCAATTCAAAAAATCATGTACAATTGATATTACACATTTTACAAGTTTACAAACTAAAGTAGATGATATTGTTTTGTCACCTTCTTTTACTTTTCAAGCTCAACATATGGATTTCAGGAAAAATATAAATAATTCAAATATCTATAACCCTTTTCCTACATGTCATAATGTGCCAACTAAAAATATGATTCCTAATTATTCTTCCCTTTAATCCATGATTGCATTGCACCTACACATGGCGATATATTGCATAGTAGTAAAAAGTTGATATCTTCTTCTACTCCTCTTATTGAGAATGGCGATGATAGTTCTTATTCTCTTACCTCTAAAAGTGAAATAAATTTTGAATTTGATGAAACTTAGAATAACAATTATTACCATGATTTTAGTGAAGAATAAATTGAGTCTAGTCCTCTCTCTACTTCACCCATATCTCATGTCAAAATTGAATGCTTATCAAATATTAATTCAATTAATAATGTCTTTAGGTAAAAATATGTGAACTTATACCCATGTTCATAGTTTACATTGTTTACATTTAGATGATAAAAATGTGTCTTCTATAACATTAACATGTGATACTTACTTACAAATTAATAAAATAATAAATACTAATGAATCTCCTCCACCCCTCATTACTATAATGGCACATATTCCCCATTATAACCTCATGATGGTGATAGCAAATTTCCATCTCACTAGATCTAACTTATCACCTCTCCAAAAGTTACAGTGAGCCAACTCAATACTTCTAATAATGCTCCATGAAATAGTGTAATAATGGATAACATTAGTGATAAGATATAATGTTTAAATTAACCTATTAACTATGTTAACATACCTTATAAAGAGTTAATATCCTTGATTTATGATGTGGGTAAGTTACAAGAACAAGTACATTATCTCACCTTAGAAATTAAATAATTTTATTATTGGGTTGATTCCAATGTTATCCATGAAAATCCTTTTTGGCATAGAATATTCAATACAAAATTACCAAATTAGTTTCACATACCCATATTACCAAAGTTCAATGGACATGGAGACCCATGATTTCACCTCAAATCTTATAAAAAGGCTATGGCACATGTCACTCATAGTTTATTCTCTTACAATTATTTCCACACACTCTAGAGGGTGAGGCCTTAAATTGGTTCCATTATTAACTCCCTGGTGGTTCACTACATACATATCATGAGTTAGAATAATCATTTCTCATGCATTATATTCATAATAAGAGACCTTGAGTCACTTATGAGAGTTTACCTTCACTACAATAGGGTGAGTCAAAAATAGTAAATGATTACATATTATGAGTCAAATCATGTGTGAAAGAGCTAATCTACCAGTCGACAAATTTAGATACATAGTAAATATTTATTAGAGGCCTAATTTTACCTCTTAAAGATAAGTTTTTATATGAGACATCCTAATCATTCTGGCATCTATGCTACATAGTTATGAAATTAAAGAATAAGTTGGGACTAGTCAAGACACATTCATAAGTAGATTTAGATTTAGATCTCTCATAGTCATAGTCATTCAATAGTTAGATTTATAAAATATGGTACAAATACTAATCCACCCATGATAAAAAAAAGTGTAATAAAAAATATAATCAAGATAATAAACAAAGGCAAAGAGCCACTTCATGGAGCATCTCCCATAGTGAGTAGAGCATATGATACCATTAGAGGGGCTATATAGTTTTTATATAGATATAGGCCTCATTATATGTTATTTACATTATTATATAAGTGGATGATCACACTTCCTCTTAATAATCACCATACAACACTTCATTTTCATATAATAAGGAATAAACCATATTGTAATTATCATCAAATCAATGGATATTTGGACAAAAAATGTTGTGGACTCAGAGATTATATTGACCAATATGCTGATAGAGGCATTATAACATTCACATAGGGGAATAAAGATCTCATTCTCTATAGTCTCTTAGATAACATTCTTCTACGAGTGATTTATCCCATGACATTCCTATTAAGGATCCATTTGTTACTCATTGTATGAGCCACATAGTTTATAAGACACCTACTTATGCAATATCTCATATACCAAATATTTATCACAAATAGAAATAATTTCAAAAAAATAAACCTACTTACAACAACATGGTAACAAAATGCAAATCAAGTCAACCACCAGTCTTAGCATGACAACTAATTAATATATCTGCCAGAGATCATAGAGATTAGAGCATAGTTTCAATTTGAAAACCAAGTAAGATATTTTCAAGGCAAAATTCACAATGTAACACAAATTCATTATGACAATTTATTAATCTATTTTATACGTATTCTAAGAATGTAACTACCAATAGTACACCACAAATAATATCAATTCTAGAGTCTAATTATATATCTACATAGTATGAGAAGTATGGTAACTTGTTTACTATGCTATTGGGATTCAAATAGTGTGTTTCATAATCACATGATCAACAATCACATATAATACAACACTTTTATTTCATTGATACTAAAAACTAACATTCCTAATCTAATATCAATATCTAGTCAAACATATATATATATATATATATATATATATATATATATATATATATATATATATATATATGTATATGTGTATATATATTTATGTATGTATATATATATATATATATATGTATGTATATGTATATATGTATATATATATATATATATATATATATATGTATATGTATATATATATATATATATATATATATGTATATGTATATATATACATATACATATACATATATACATATATATATACATATATATATATATATAATTCTAAATAATATGATATCCATATATCAGCATGTGTGTGTGTGTGTGTGTGTGTGTGTGTGTGTGTGTGTGTGTGTGTGTGTAACTTAGAAATAAGTTTTCATAGAATGATACATAATAACTCAATAATAGGATATTGGACACCAGGACTAACCTCATCACCCTCACTTCATACACACTAAAGCTTGATGCTCCCACATCCCCTCTAGATCTAGATTGAGACTAAGTTTTATAATTGCATATGCTCTCTTGTAGCACCTCTACCTAAGCCACCAACTTTGTATGCTCCTATTGTAGATGAATATAGTCATCCATAATCCTACTACCTACCCCACCCATACTATCAAGTGGAGGCATATCACACCTCTGTAACTTAGCATGTACCTCATCTCTATCTATTATTTCCTACATATATATTGTAGTAACAATGGATTTTTGACCAAACAAGTGGGCATGGATGCCTAAAACCCATATATCCCTCTCCACTAACCCATCATCCATGACATCATTAGTAATGTATCATATTAACTTTCTTAGTGTAGACTCAATGATGGTTTCCTAGTACTCATTATCTCATGCACCTAAGCACACCAATTCAATATTTTATATATCTAATTGATAATTCAATACTAAACTAAACTAATCATACAAATCTACAATAATAATGTACCCTCAACTTCCCTAATGGGATCTAAATCTATCACATCCTCTATGTTAGCCCATCTCCTAGAAATAGTGGTGGCTATATATATTGTCCCCACCATAAAATGAAGGTGTTGGTAGCCCACACATCATCCACATCAGGTATATCTATCACATCATATCACTCTATCATTAGAATTAGATCCAACTCAATTGTTGTAGGTATCAATCTACTATTTAACCTCATTAGGGATCGAGAACTCCTAAAACACACCCATGGTGTAGGAAGTACATATTGGAGCACACCAAATTATCATGTCACCCTCTCATACTAGAATATCTTAAAAATTATGGTCCATAAATCATAAAACTAGTAACTCACCTAAATCCATCAAAACTGCATCCCATCTTTGGCCCATCCCTAAAATACCCTATAGGGACTCCAAATAATATATTTAATTATCACACGATCTAACACCCATCAATAGTGTAACATGTTCCTCAAATGTAAGGGGTATTTACCAGTCTATCTCTCCACAAATACCTATGGATGTGACTAATCCACATGTGTAAAACTCTCTAGTCTAGCCACTATAATGTGCTCATAAGCCACATAATGTAACAATGTCAATGATCGAATCCCACCACCACATAACTCTTGATTAAAATGGTATAAATATCGATACAAGTGGGATATCAGGGTATGATACCATTAGTATATGGTTTTATGATCCTCAATGTACTACACAATACCATGCATCCTATATGAAATGGATACACCACTACTATCAGCAACAAAAAATGAAGCCAGTAACACCACCAAAAACTTTCACAACCACAAAACACTAATTTTAATAATCACATATAATAATACATCATTGTTAATCCCCTAACAATGGGTCTCTAAAATTATGGTCAAATAATATCTCAAAGCCTAATCTATGAATATATACCCAACTGCATCCTCTAATGCAACCCACTGACCACTAGTGGGAAATCTAAGTACCCTATACACATCCTCTAATGTAATAGTAATATTTCTAGTGAGTAGCCAAAAAGTACATGTATTGACATTCTACTACTCACACACTATAGTCATCATATATAAATCTGAAAGCATCAGTGCAAGTGAACCCAAATAACCCAAACCAACCTTATCAATAATTGTTCTCTCATTACCTATCAAGGGTAGCTCACATATGCACTTCATCATCCAACCACTATGTAACTCCCTCATGCACACATCCACTTGTAAAATAACTATAATAAGACATTATCATCTATAAATGGAAAATATACATACTAAAAAATCATTAAATGCAAATTTGAATCATAATTTTTAATCTTTATCATACAAGATATTAACATTGTAGATAGGATCATAGCATCGGACACTAGTGTGATCTATAAATAATAGTGTGGTAGCCAAAGACACCAAAATTTCCCTTAAGACAATAACAAAACCCTCCAAAAAAACCTAATCTAGCTCAAATGCTTTGAAAAATGATGAAAAATGCAATCAACAATTCAAAAACATAGAAAATGATGAAATTCTTACTAGGGTGACCTTCTAATCAATCTAGTTAGTGCCTCTAACTCCTCTTAGTAGGTCACATTCACACCTCATCTCCTTGAAATCTATATTTTTCACTTAGAATAACAATTATCTCAAATTAAAAAGTTTAAAGGATTTTTGAAATCAATCAATCAAACCTATTTAACCAATGTTTTAAAAATGCCACCCACTTAAGTTTGTCCCCACATGAAAATTTCACCAACTATTACCAAAATATTACAATCATGATATATTGAGAACCATGTCTTTAATTTTGTATCTACTTATTACGTATGAAACTCATTGATGATATCCCCCACATTATACTAGTTAACCTTCTATCCCAATAAATATGACTCTACAAATGATAAAACTCATTTTTATTTAATAACATTAGTATAGACCACATGCCTATCTTAGTCTCCATTTATAAACAATTCCTTAACAATTGGCAAAATAATCAATCCTACAATCATCTTATCAATGCTAACTATTCACTAGCATGCCTATCAATATTGATTTTGGTTTGATACCCTTACCCCAATTTTGACTCTCTCACCAAAAGGGGGAATATATACCCTATTCACACTAATAAATTTTGGATTAGATAATTAGTAGCTCAAATATACAAACACACAATTTGGCTTAGATTTCTCAATTCAGTTACTCGAATACACAGACTGAATCAGATATTTAGATGCATAGATTTAATCAGTAACTTAGATATACAAAAATAATTTTCTTTACTCAAACACTCAAATACTCATACAACTAGATTCATAATTTGAATCATATTTTTAGGGTTCTACGTTACTAGTTTAGATTATCATATTTTACATAGGATTTCAACACAATTCTAGACTCAGATTATGACTATGGGGGCATGTACATGGTACACCATCCTTTATATATATATATATATATATATATATATATATATATATATATATAACTTTATTCACATGATACACAACTACATTAATTAGATATCAATTTTGGGGGCATGATATAGGGCACATGTCCTTGATATGATGGGAATTCACTAGGTTATATAGATGGAATGGAAAATTATACCATTCTCTATACACATACTACTAAATTACACTCATATTGTCACCAATATTTCACCATATTGGGTCATATAGCCATCTATAGTGGTTGATCCATAGTTTTCACTAGACCCAAGTTATGTAAGTTGAGTGTTTTGACTTCCAAACACATTTATTCTTAGACTTAGTTACATATTAGAGTAGGGACAAGTAGGGATTATTTCTTCACATTTATAGATTTATTCTTAGACTCAGTTACATATCAAAGTAGGAGAAACTAGGGCCTATTTCTCCACATTTGTAGACTACATCTCAAACTCAGTCACATATCAGTGGGGGAAATAGGGCTTTATTTCTCACAACCCGATAAATTACTCATATTTAGTATAGGGGATACCCACATTATGTATTTTCTCTTCACAACCAATATTCCAAATTCCTTTCCACTTCTTTGGCCAAAAAGTGGGTCAGATCTAGAACATATCTGCATAGGTAAGTATATGTATGCATTTTTATTTTTATTTTACTTTAGTACTTTCATTTCCATTTTATTACTAGAATAAAAGGGGGTCAAATGTACACACCCTAAATTGGTCAAGAAAACATAAGTATTATGTCTTTTGTAGCTCTTTCATAGGAAGTTATTAATGATGACTTGTTATAATTTGTTTTCCCATATTTTTTCACCTCATATGGTCTTATGTCATGCCTATCCCATTTATAGATTCCCCTAGCCTATTTATTTCAATCACAACCCAAGTTATTACCTACAAGATAATAGTGTGGTCCTACATAGTAGTACATTGTGTTAGTGTCCACCTCAATGCTATTTTATAATGGTCATATTTTTTAGCTTTTTTCTATTCCTTACCCTTCCTGGGGTCTATTTTATGATTTTATTTATGATTTCACCTTGTTGGTCTATGAATAAAAATTTTAAATTCAAATTAAATTTCCTTCTATATAAAGAGCCTCACAAGGAATTTTACATATAACACTTACTATTTTGGCACATAATTACATAAAAATTAGTTAATAGTATAGCTCAATGCTCTACATATTACTTATCATCACACATAGATCTATATTCTTGATCAAATAAGGGCCTAAGCAAAAAGTCATTTTAGCATACTGTGCATATTGATTATGTGTGTTCCCTAAGGGAGAAGTTTATGCAATTTGAGACCCCAATCATTAAGGTTAATGTAAGTAACATCTAAAACAACATAATTTTTGTATTGCATGATCATAATATCCCATGACCCACTTTTTTCTCTTTATTTTTCATTTGATTCTATTTTTGTTTCATGTGTGTAGGTATCCATTCGGGTTTTGAAGGAGAAACAAATTAAGAGTGACACAGAAGGATGATCAAAAGATCTTGAGCACATCTAAAAAACATATAAGACCTCTTAAAGCAACCCTAAAAGTCTTAGACCCTATATTCACAAAATAGCATTGGTGCAATGCCTTTTCTAATAGCATAGTGCACTAGTGTCTAGCTAACTGCACTACTATCCTAAGGCAACCAAAACTCTATAATTAGAATGAAAGGACTCAAGGCTATTCTCATGACCTATTTCAACATTTCCATCATCCAAGGACACTCATTTTAATCCAAATAATTGAATATTCTCCTTATACTCATTATTTTAGGTAAATCAATTAAATTAGCTATTTTGAAATGTGTGTGTGTGTGTGTGTGTGTGTGTGTGTGTGTGTGTGTGTGTGTTTACCCTCTTTAGTTAGCCCTTTAACAATCTAGGATTTACACTAGTAAACACCTAAATAGTTAAATCAATAAGATTAATTAGTAGCCTTTTGAATTATAATTTTTTTTTTGGTGAAGGTGGTCTTAATTTACTGATATTATTACCTTTTAGTTCACATGCATACTGATGCACATCCATATATAATTTTTTGAAAAAAGATTAAGGATTATGTGATGCTCTTTCTCTAAATGGAGAAAAAAATACCCTAACTAAATAGAAATTTTATTTCCAAATCTGAGAGTTGATATGTCAAAGAGTGTAAAGCATTCTTGAAGCATAAAATATAATCTCCAATTCACTCATCATGTCCTTAATTTAAGCCTTGTAAATATTCCAATGTTAATTTAGGCATTTCATGCTTGTGATAATCTCATAATAATATGTTTTATAATTATATAAAAGTAGGTAAATAAATATTATGAAGACTATAGAACCAATCCCAAACATTTCATGTTATATTCCTATGTAAATATTTTATAATATCCATCCATATTTATCCCAATTTCCAAAATATCATATATATTTTATTTTAAATGATTAATAGGGTCTCCACAACCATAAAATAATAGGCATGAAAAACTCTTTTGTGTGTATATAATTGAGTACAGTTCATGTAAGGGGATGGTTTTTAATGATACCATCTTTTAAATTAGCATGGCATGATTGAAGTTTAAAATTAAGATTTGATACTTATTTTTGAAGGTCCTTATAGGATGCATCATGGGCACAATATGGCTAGTACAAATATTAGTAGTATAGAAAGGTTTAATTGTAAGTTGTAATTTACCATCTACTCAAAACATAGGTATGATGCAATCATCACTACTATCATTACATTTTTAAAATTACATTCTATGATAACATAATTGCATAATTTAAAAACATTGCATATTATGTTATTTTTATCAAATGAAGTTTTCAAAGATGAAATATAAATTTAATCTTTTTGAATGTCACTATGAATTTCAAGTAAAATATGACTATCACATTATTTTTGAAGTGTGTATTTTCATAGCATAAAAATTTATAATATTTCAAGATTCACTACATAGATTTGAGTCAATAATATTTGACCCATTTTTATGAGGTGGCCAATAATATTTGACAAATCACTCATTGGTAAAATCTTATTGACCAACTCATAAAAATAGGCCAAAGAGTATTAACTCGAATCTATGCAGTGAATCTTGAAATATTATAAATTGTTATGCTAGAAAAATACACACTTTGAAAATGAATGAGTCCAAAGGATGATCCATATTGGATGTTTCACAAAGGCACAACATTTTTTTAAGGTTTTTAAAATGGGTTAGCAAGCTAAGTGGGTTTAATTATGGACGGAACTTCATCGTTAAGTGCACTTGAGCTAGAGTAGTACCGGGATGGGTAACCTTCCAAGAAATCCTGGTTCTTCACCCTTGTGAGAATTACCTAAATGAAATGAGTGATAATTTGGACCATTCACATGAGTTATTTGTCAAATATTATTGATCACCTCTTAAAAATGGGTCAAAGAGTATTGACTCGAATCTATGTAGTGAAACTTGAAATATTATAAATTGCTATGCTATGAAAACACACACTTTGAAAATGAATGATCCCAAAGGATGATCCATATTAGATGGTTCACAAAGGCACAAAAGTTTTTGAAGGTTTTTAAAATGGGGTAACAATCTAAGTGGTTTTAACTATGGAGCAAACTTCATAGTTAAACAAACTTGAGCTAGAGTAGTATTGGGATGGGTGACCTTCTAGGAAATCCTAGTGCTTCACCCCTTTTAGCATCACCTAGATTAAATGAGTGATAATTTGGACCATTCAAATTAGTTATTGGTCAAATATTATTTACCACCTCAAAAAAATGGGTCAAAGAGCATTGACTTAATTCTACGCAGTGAATCCCAAAATATTATAAATATCACATTATTTTCAAAAGAAGGAAAGGAAATAATTTTTATCTACATATGTTTGTGTTTATATAGATATATAATGTGTACCACATGTTTTTAATAGAGATAAAACAAAACCAAATTCTAGTTTTACATTTTTTTCATTATGTAGAGAGAAAAGGGGAGAATCTATTTGATTTATGTAGAGATAAAGAAAAGAGAATCATATTCCACTTTTGTATCATTTGCCTTATCTATAGAAAAAAGGATAATCACATTATAATTTTGTATAATTTTCATTATCTAAATATAGATAAGGAGAATCACATTATAATTTATAACATTTGTATTGTCTATATCATGGGAAGTGTTTATGTGTTGGTCATTGTTCATTGTTCTTATGGTTTTGTATTTTATAATACTTAATGCGATGAAGTGAAATAGAAAACTATAAGGATAAGTGAGGTATATTTTCAAATAATTTTTATTTATATTTTAACAATGTATGATTAAGAGGAGAGTTTAAATAATAATTAGGGGATATATGTTCTTGTATTTTATAAGTACTATATTCATCCTCTTCCATGTTATATGCTTCTTATTCATTATAATTATAATCATTTCCTTCATAATAATGTTCTTCATATCCATCATTAGAAGTGTTATATTTAATGATCATCATTATTCCATTCTTTATAGTAATCATATGGTATAAAGTTACTATAAAATAGAAAATATAAAGGATGAGGACTATTAGGGTTCTTAGTGGAGGTATACATTTTCAAGTTACCAAAGTCTAGAATGGAAAGAGAAAATAAGATAATACCTATTCTAAAATCATGATCCAAAATAAATAGATAAAAAATATATAATGAATAAGATAGGGATGGAATAAAACCTAAGGAAATATTTTTTTAAAATATTGCAAGTGCGTGAACAAAAGTTAAAACATCTAGAGGATGAAAAAAGAGAAAAAAAACTATATGTGAGAAACCACATGCCCAAAAATGAGTATCAAATTTAGACCAATATTACACCATGATTATAATCTAAAAAAGTCACCTAAAAATAAAACATAAAGTAATACCAACAAAGATAAAGTCCAAAACAACTCCCAAAAGAAACTACATTCAAACAACAAATCCCATCTATGAAACATCAACACCACTATCCAAAAAACTATCATGACCATCATTACCATGCCCTTTATAAAATGGTTTAGGTCCATTTACATAGTCCTTAATTTCTTTAATTAGCTCAACAGGTCTCTTGTTAGTCCTAGAAAATTGATAGTAATGATCATTCACTTGAGAAAGCAGGTCGTTAATCCTTGACTCTTAAATATGTTATAAAATTTTATCTGTATAAATTTTTATTTGACTCTCAATAAATTTATGAATTTTATAAATTAGAGTGTTCACATTTATTTTAATAATTTGTACATTACCCTTTTGAAACACACCCCCATATCTTTTAGTAAGAAATCCACCAGTAGGCTCAGATCCTTATGAGGAGCTACTAGTAGAAAAGGAAACATTGTATTTACCCTCAATTATAGCTTCATTTGACTCTTTGTACTAATTTTTTTAAAGATAATAAATAATAAAATTGAGGAATTCATCATTATTTAAATCAAATTTATCCTTAATATCCTGATACAAGAGATAATAGCCTTCTAACTTAGGGTCAAGATCAATTGCCTTATCAAAATAAGAATCCTCCATAATTCCTCATTAATATTATAAGATTTTAACAACATCTAAATCTCCATTAAGGGTTTTAAAATCTAGTATAAGGCTCATTCTATGAAAACCACTTGTTTCTAATAGAATGTTGAATGTTATATTCATCATTTTGGTCTTTACTAATTTTTCTATCTTAGCCTAGGACACCTTTAGCTCAATATAAATTTGCATATAAAAAAATATCATGAAAATTTATATCAATAAATTATAAAATAGCCTACCCTTAGAATAAAAAACATCCAATTTCCTTTACTTCAAAATAAACCAAAAAATTTGGGCCAAACATGAGCAAAACAATCCCTAGTCAAGGCTAAGGGGTAGTTATTGATTTTAAGGTTCTAACACATATATCTATACCCATGAAACCTTAAACCCAACCCTCTAAAAATTAATTTAATCACTAAAAAATGTTTTATGCTTTCCCAAGCTTTCTAGGTTGATTTTGAAATAATAGAGACAACCATTTTAACATAGAAAGACCCTACCAGAATATCAAAAATATGCAAGATATGCAACTGATGCTCTAATTTTGGAAAGCCCTTCACCATATTATTGTTAATTAAGATTTTATAATATTAATTACCTTCAAGGTGTCTAAGTATCCACTTTAAATCTATGGTGATACCTTAGATTATTAAATCCTTAAGATCTATCCTATAACTTTAGGTTTGAAACAAATATCCCATGTAATAGTATAATGTTTGTTATTACCCTTGCCATTAGACCACATGAAGTCCATAGTGATATTATTAACCTTGTTAAATTGAGACTTATTGAAGATCCAACATGACTAATAATATATGTTTTAGGAATAAATAATTTTCTAGCAAACTTGAATTAAGCCAGGAAAGGAGAAAATTTTACTATTCCATTTCTAAATATTCTTATTGACCTTCATAATAAATAAATCATAAATTTATTTTAAGGGAGGAGAGAGTAAAAGGGGGATACCCAGATATTTATATAAATGTTTAGGACCTTTCCAAAACTATTCAAACTCAGACATCTAGTTAGGAGGGTTTTATTCCCACCTAATAATAAAAGATTGATGACAAGCAACTCTATAACCAAAAGTAGAGAAATAAAAATTAAGTATAGAGGTGATCTAATAGAAATTATCTTTTTATATGATAGTGAGGAGTATAGTATCATCCAAAAATAAAACATCTAGATTTTGGTAAAGATATCCCTCTAATAGGGGTCTAAAGAGGCATCTTTAAGAAAATAATGGAGAGCAATGTTGAAATCATAAATATGAAAGGGTCCAAGGGGAACCCTTTCCTAATGGAGTGATTTAAGGTAACATATTCAATAAATTGTTCCATTAAATTCAATCACTATCAAGGCTTATTTGAAAAACACATTGACCATTCTATAAAACATATCCTAGAAACCAAAAGCAAGCAATATATTGTTTATAAAGGGACACTCAATTTTTTCATATACCTTTTCAAAGTTGATAAGGATAATCCAAGAATTATTAGTAGAGTAAAGTTCCCATTCCATTAATTCCCATATAGATAAAAGATTATAAATAGTGCATCTCCCCTCAATAAAGCATGTTTGGGTATAAAAATGAAATATCCCTTTTCAGGATATTTAACTAAGTATGAGTTTTCTTTAATTAAAGATAAATTCAACATTCACATACACAATAAAATATGGAGATAATATCAAACCAAAAATATTATATTAATTATTCTACATAATCACTTAAAAAAAAATTATCCACCCTTATAAATACTTCCATAGCTACAAATCTTCACACAACTCCAAATGAAATTTTGCATACCACACACACTCTGCACACTGTACTCTGAATCTACTATCAACTAGATAAGTAGGATCTCACACCAAAAACACTATAAATTATATATCTACCCAATTTTAATCCCTATGTGGAATTACCATAACCATCTAGGGAGGATATTTCACCATTAAAACTATCAATCAACAATTCATGGATTTAATCATAAGAGAGGAAGAATCGAACATAAGTTCAAGTTATAAAAATAAGGGGGGATTATTATCTTCAAAATATACATTTAAAAATGAGAAGATTAATAATTATATAAATTACAAATGAGGAGGTGAAATAGGTAAGTCTATGAGAGAATAAAAATGTGCCATCCTTGAAGTGGTAGTGTTATTCATCAATAGTGTAATTTATCTCTCACATGTGAAATGTATCTTCATGATTTGATTTTGACCTTCTCCATGTGCCCTAAATTGTTACACCCCACTTTCATGTGACTCTTAATCAATTTGTCTCTCATATGTACAAGGCATCTTCTTGATTTACTTTTGATCTTCTCCATGTGCCCTCAAATGCTATGCCCCACTTGCATGTGACTCTCAATCAAGAATATTACATCATATCCCCAACATTTCCATGTGCATAATCATATTCATAATATTACCCAAAAAAACATTCTTGAGTGGAATGATGAGATCCTCAATCAATTTATCCCCCACATGATTTCACTATGCCTTTCATGTGGCCAAGTAGAAAAATGCATCCCATTTCTCTCTCCTCAACTTTAAACACTTAAAATATCCTATTTGGTCTTTGTCACATCACTAATGGATATATCATTATTATACCACCTCGTTACTATGCCATGTCATCATGTGCATTCACTCATGAATAGTGATCCATGAATAATGCTAGTGAATAGTAACTAATCAATAGTGATCCCTAATTAATATTCCCTTACATTACCTAACTTATCCTATGGGAATAAAATATGCTAATGATCTTTCATTATTTTATTATTCATAAAATGGGGAAATTACATTCCTTCCTTCCCAAAATTTCTTTCCCTTAAGTAATTACAAATTTGAAGTTTCTAAAATCATCATGCCAAAGTGATGAATCAAACTATAATGCTCATATAACCTCAATCATGTACCTATTAATTAAGATAATTTCTACCAAAAATTACTACAAGATGCACTCTATCTAACACCTAAAACATCTTTGTGCAACCCATGTAATTTTATCACCTCTTCGAAAAATAGTTTGACCTCATGATAATAAATATAGAATAAATGTGCTTAATTCTCAACATCATAAATGAAAACCTTCATAATATCCATGATGTGATGCATGACTATACATATGCCTCTTTTAATTAGATCAATCAATTAAAATATAATGGTGCTAACTCCTCTCCTTTAAATATTACTGGGATCCCAATCAAAACTCAAAATCTCTTTACTGTGCTCCTGCTACACCACTTTGATTGTAAAATAACCTTCTCTTTGAGACCCTCCCATGAGAATATCTCTTTGTATCCTATGAATAATACTATATGTCCCCATAGTGGTCCATAATTAAAGGCTCTCAAAATATTATCCCTCACTTTAGATTCACAAAAAGGAAGATTCTATTTTTATTAAGTATTGGGTCACCCATTTCTCAAAATCTATTATCTCTCACATTCCCATCAAGGAGGTTAGTATAAAATATGTATTTAACATATACCTCCATAATAGATACCTTATAATTGGTATAAATGACTAAAGAAGAATATAGAGTATACACCATAGAAATAACATCTACTTCATTCTATTGTTAATTAATGTAGTCTATGTCAAACTAATAATCTTGGAGCTTACTTACCCAAAACTTCAAACTATTATGAGATGTATTCTCCCCAAATCTTCCACAAACTAAACATTATTGGCACTTGATCAAGGCATGTATGATGAACAACATTACTTGTCTTGATTCTTCCAACTTCCACCCTTAAAATGCTATGGGATTCCCCTTTTAAACCATTATAAGTCCCACTTTTGAAGCATCATAATATACAACAAATGGAGGTGAGAAATATCATTACCTCCTTAAGCTTAAAAAAACATTTCTCCTAATTTGTGTCTCTTTAAGATTTCTCGTCTCTATTATATTAGTCAAGGATATTGCTAGACAAGAAGATTCCCTAAAAACTATTCTATAATGACTACCAAAGCCATAAAACACTCTCAGTTGTGATAGTGTGGTGGGAGGACGCTAATCCATGTTAGCTTGGATCTTCTTCTAATATATCTAGACAACTTGAGTACTACTTACATAACTCAAGTACAACATCTCTATCACCTCAAAATCACATTCAAATTCTTTTGAAAATAGAGGCTGTTGATCTAGAGTTTGAAGGAATATATCCAAATGATCTTCCCAAGTTAGACTATAGACCAAAATGTCACCCAAGAAAATCAAAACAAATTTTATTAAATGATTTACAAATACCTAATTCATACCTAACTGTAAGGTAGCTAGTGTGTTTTCCAAACTGAAAGGCATGACCAAGATCTCATTGATCCTAGGAAATGGATTTATATCTTTTATGGTCTTCTTGATCTCCCCTTTATAACTGCTTGGCTACTAGTAAGGTGCAATCATGATAGACTTAGGGCATGATCCCCATTCTATGATGTGCTTGAGTATTCCATCAGGTAGTAATATAAGAGGTGAGTCATTAAACACCATAATATGCTGATAAAAGATGTTGTGAATGAACTAGTATTACCCGTGGATGAACTAGTATGCAACACCAAAAAACTTGTTGTAACCACTTGTGAAGCTCTATTTATTATTCCTTCCATAACTACATCCTTCCCATCAAATATATATATATATATATATATATATATATATATATATATATATATATATATATATATATATATATATATATATATATATATATATATATATATATATATATATATATATTTCCCATAAATAACCCCAAATAATGGATCCATTACACACCCAAAACTACATCAAAATATCTTAAACCAACAATATCAAAACCATCACAAACATTAAGGTATCCAATGGTTAGGCCAAGTTTTTGAATCTTACTCTTACATGGTATATCATATCCATCAAATACAGTGACATGAAAACCATATTTTGGAATCTTATCCTTGTTGAAAAATCCTCAACCCATCCAAGGATAGTAAACCTATAAGTATCTTGATCCTAAGAACATCTTGTTATATTTAGTCATGATATAAGGAATAGAAACATGACATATATTTTTACTAGCCACATCTAGCATCAATATTCTCACAAGGATTATCTCTAGTTGTTAATAATTTGTGACCTTGTATTAAATTGTGTTACTTGGTTCCCAAAAGTGATCAATAAAAATTGAGCATTGATCCTTCACAATGTGGTTACAAAACACAACAAACTCTAAGTGATTCCTCATGGAATTCCCTTCATTCCAAATGAAATATATGGAAAACTCAATAATAATATTAATGCCTCTATCTAATTTTACCCTAAATATATTACCTAGATCCCATTTGATAAAATAATATGGAATGTAAAACAAAGAGACCACATGCCCTCTACCACAATTTGTGCCCCTCTCTCTATCACTATTTTGTGCATTCTTTCCATGATGAAGAAAATTTTGTAGCGGCATAAGAGGAAATAAAAAATCTAAAATATGATCATTATTCCCATACCTTAGGCTCCAATATAGAGCTCATCCACATTTTATAAGGTAGGAATTTTTGAGCTACCCTCAATATATCTATCCTTGCAACTCATAATATCTCCTTCAAATGCATATCCATTTGCGATGTTATTCTGATAACCAACCATTATCTCACCTGTTGAAAGTTTGTAAATTAGTGCATGTTCCTCCATATTGAATTTTTTGAATCAATTAAATAAATACCATTCTTATTTGACTACATCACCCTTTTGTTGACACATGCAATAATTAGATGATAAGAAAACATCTTCTATTACCAAAAAAGGTTTACGTTTAATATGTATGTTGTATTTGGATAAAACACTCAGATCCCACACCATTAATTATGAGACATATTGATGTTGAGTTAAAGGATCTACCTTCCAATTTTCACCCTTCCTCTTCTAAATATTGTTAGAATACTTCTCATCATGATATAAATATTGTAATGAAATAATATTTAAATGATGCAAAAAATGCTTCCCCCTACCAATATCCTTATTTCTCAAGTTGCAACCAAATAAGAAATCAAATTTTTTAATTTTATTAGTTGATTTCAAAATATTTGAGGGATTTGTAGTAGTCATAGCATCACTCTTCTCACCATCAATAGAATAATTATCAACTAGGGCATCCTTCTCCAAATCATGCTCATCAACATGTCTATTTAGTAGGGCATTCTCACACAACCTTGGCTCATTCTTGACTTTTTCAAGATAAACATTATGTGTAACTTCAAAATTATAATTTAATGAAATGTTTTAAAAATACTTTCCTTACATATCCTATAAATCATCCTTCTGTTACATTATTTTAATATTTGAAATATTGATGGGTGAGTTTTGAACAAGATAAAAATTGTATCTTATGAATTCATCCAATGATACTTTATCCTTGAATTCATTATGATGGTTATTTTTTTATTTATAAAATTAGAATTCAATAAAACATTTTGGATTTCCAAAGATTTTTTACCTTCAACTTATACGGCATGGAGTGTCTCTGGTTCAACTCTTTCTTCATTCTACAAGCAATATTTTTATACAAAATATTCTTCTGGACTGATCCCTACCACAACTAAATAATCATGAGAATATATGGCTACCTTAATTTCTCTAGATAGACTATGATACTCCAAATACAAGCTACCAAGCTTAAAACTTATAGACTCCATTTTTCATTTTTCTTTGGGCTGTAATTTTCTTTGTTTTCTTCTCCAATATTTGGTTTCCATGTCACTTGGAAGAATCACACAAGACAAGACCTACATGTTAGAAAGATCACCAGCTCTTATACCAATAAAATATCCATTTTCAATATATTTAACTAAGTATGGTTTTTCTTTAATTAAATATAACTTCAGCATTCAAATACACAATAAAACCTGGAGATAATTTCAAACCAAAAATATTATATTAATTCTTATACATAATCACTTACAAACTCTTAGCCACACTTATAAATAATTCCATAAATAAAAATCTTCACACAAATCTAAATGAAATTCTACACACCACACACACTTTTCACACTGCACTTTGAATCTACTATTAACTAGTTAGGGAGGATCTCACGCCATCAGAAATAGAAATTATAGATCTTCCCAATTATAATCCCTAGGTGGAATTACCATAACCAGCTAGGGAGAATATTTTACCATCAAAATTAGCAATCAACAATCCATGGATTTAAACCTAGGAGAGGAAGAATTGAATACAAGGTCAAGTTCTAAAACTAAGGGGGTTTTATTATTTTCAAAATATGCATTTACAAATGAGAATTTTAATCCTATATAGATTAAAAATGAGGAGGTGAAAGAGGTAAGTCTATGAGAGAGAAGAAAATTGTGCCATTTTTGAAGTGGTAGCATTATTCATCAATAGTGTTATTTGCCTCTCCCATGTGTAAGGTATATTCATAATTTGATTTTGAACTTCTCCATGTGCCCTCAATTGATACACCCTTATTTCATGTGACTCTCAATCAATTTTTCTCTCACATGTGAAAGACATCCTCATGATTTACTTTTGATCTTCTCTATGTGCCCTCAAATGCTATGCCCCACTTGCATGTGACCCTCAATTATGAATAGTAGACCATGTCCCCCACGTTTTCATGTGCATACTCATAGTTAAAATATTCTCCATCTTTTTAATTCAATCAAAATTTCCCTAAAAAAACATGCTTGTGTGTAATGATGAGATCCTTAATCAATTTGTCCCCCACATGCTTTTAGTATCCATTTCATGTGGCCAAACATATAAATACACCCCATATCTCTCTCCTCCACTTTCAACACTTAAAATATCTTATATGGGCCATGAAACATCACTAAGGGACACTTTGTCCTATAATACCTCATTACTATGCCACATCATCATGCATAGACACTCATGAATAGTGATCTATGAATAGTAACAATGAATAATAACTAATGAATAGTGATCCCACACTAATATTCCCTTACATCACACAACTTAGACTATGGGAATAAAATAGGCTAATGGTCTTACATAAGTGTCTTATTTGGCAAATGGGGACATTACAAAAAATAATTTATGGAATTAAGGAGGAGATTATCCTAATAATTATCTTAGCTAATATTTTCTAAGATATATTTAAAAGGTTGATTGGTCTCCAATTTATGACTTGAGATTGATCCCCCTCTTTAGGGATGAGTTTTAAAATACCCTTATTTATGTCAGAACAAAGAGATCCAACTTTCATATACTTTCAATATACATCAATGCAATCTTTGGTAATTTTTTCTTTGTTGATCTTATAAAAATTAGTTGGGAAACCATCAATACATGGAGCCTTGTCATTCTTAAGAGAATCAGTGAAAACCAAGACTTCATCAAGAGAGAAATCACTATCAATTAAAATATCTTGCCCTTAGGTAAAAATTTTATAAATGAAATTAGAACAAATTTTCCTTTTTAATTCAATCTGTTGGCTATAGCCATTTGAAGAAAATAGATTGGAGTAAAATGTAAAGAATTTTTTTATTTCACTAATATCTTCAATAAGAACACCACCAATCTCTATTTTTTGGATTTTTTGATTACCATGTTTAGTTTTGAGTAATATAAATAATTATTTAGTACCTTTGTCTCCTAATTTTAACTAGTTAACTTTGGACCTGATTTAATCCCATCTTTCAATATAATATTATGTAATTCTTATATTATGCTTGAGGGTACCCAGATTTATTAGAAGATAATCATTAGAGGGGTCATCTTGGAGATGATTTTCCATTGAAATTAGTTTTTATTTGGAGTCTAAATAATTTTATCCTTTATTTTCCCATAACTTCTCATAAATATCTTGCTCATATTCACAAAACTATTTGAAGTGTGAATGTTGGAATAAGAATTACTCATCATTTTGGCAATGTTCCAGGAAGTTTTAACTCTATATCTAAACTCTCTATCTTGCAAGTGTGAAACATTTATCTTCTAAAAACCGTTCCAATCAGCTTTCTTACTTTCATCATCAATTTAAAGATAATTAATGATTTAAATGGGGTGGTGATTAGATATATTAAATAGAATAACATTCACTAGGTTACCCTCACAAATCTATTTGAGGTTAAATGAATCTTTGTCCATGTTAAATTTGTCCAAATTAGAGTAAAATAGTTTATTTTTAGTATAATTTTTATATGAAATCCCTTTGATAGAGGATTTATATTTTCCAAGGGGATCCTCAATCCTATGAATATGATTCATCTTTGACAAAAATAATAGCTCATTACCTTTTCATGAGAGGGGTTCACCACCTAATTTATCCTCTTTATCTTAAATTATGTTTAAATAACCACCCACAATCTAATGGAATCCTTTAAGTTGGAAGTTAGTCATTTATAGAGATGATTCCTCTCTTTATCATCATTGGGGGCATATACATTACATATCCCAAAAGTCTAGTTCTGATAAGAGTATGTCACCCCAACAACTCTAACATAGTGAGCAACCATGCTCAATTATGGTGTTAGTCTACTTAGGGTTAATGAAGATGGAGGTAATGCATTTACCTCTAGAGTGGCTAGTTGAGAAGTGAATACAATTTAGCCACATAAATTTCAAGTCCATATCAAGCTTAGGATGAAACTCCTTACCTTCTTATAAAAAAATAAAATTAATTTGATCTCTTGAATATCTAAATTGAATGACAATGAGAATTATATCCAATGATTCAAGGCCTCTAACATTCAAACAAAAAAAATTTATGTAAAATATAAAATGATTACTTAGTCTGATCTAGGGACTTGAAACCCCCTTGATTATAATATAACCTATTAAAGCACTTATGGATTTTGTTTTCTTTGTCTTTGATCTTCACTTTATAATCTTAAATATTTTGATAAGATCATTTAAATATTTTTACCTCATCAACAATACCATAAATTTGAAGGCTAGAGTAATAATTATCAATTTTAAGCCTCTTGACCCCTATTTTAGGTTCTATTAGGGGATTCTACTCACTAGTATTCAACATGACCAAATGATCTAGCTTAGACAAAAGCATCTCTTTCTTAGGTATCACATTAGGTAGGGGTGAAATATCCATGGAAATAAATTTCTCAAAAGGAGGTCCATCTATAGGGGAAAATAAAAATCCAAGGGTAAATATCTCCATAATTTGATGGTGTAATAAGAAAAATAACATATTCATCAGATGTTCTCTCATTAAGAGGAAAGTTGGCATTTAAAGGAACATCCTTATGACAATAATACAAATATGAACTAAGGGTTCAAAGGGAGGTTTATGAAGGGTAACATAAATAATAGTGTCAACCATACTCTTGTGGAGAGGGTCCAAAGGAGGGTGAGGGGAGGGTTCTATGAGAAAGAGAGGGGTATAGGCCCATAATCCCTATTTACCATATAGGGAATAGTCAAGGCATTCCTTGTGGAATTTAACTCTCTTTATTTATTAGATTCATATTGTGGGTTTTATTTCATCACAACACCAACATATATAAAATTAAAATAATAATAAATATCTACCTTTAAATTTTAAAGAACAACTTTCCTTTCATTTCACAACTTGTTAGACATTTGGTTCAACATGAGGCAATTTTTTTGTGCCCATATTTTTTTATAGAATAAATAAGCATAAGTCCACCAAAAAAGAAATTGAGAAAGAGAAGAACCAATATTTAATTTTCAAAATTAGTATTTTTAGAAATAATTCAAAAGGTTTCAAAGATATTAAAACTCTCGTATGCATGTGGGTTAAATACCCTCTATTATAGTCTATCCTTATCACTTCCCCCAACAAGATGAGAGCTTGGGAGAGCAAATGCCAACTTTGAATTAGGAAATTCTCAATATCAATCCATCTCGAGGATGTTTTATAGATAATATATTTGTAACAAGGTTCAAGTTCTAGGAAATGTCCCTAAACATAGACTAACCAACATTGCACATAGGTTTACTAATATCCCTCCTTTGCATATTAGAGTTTTTAAAAAACACCATGAAAACTCTTTTTTGTATCATTCTACAAAAACTAAAAAACATACCCATATCCCCCCCATACTATTTTCAACCAATCATCAAATAAGTTACTAGATAGGATAAAATATCTATTTAAGCACATAAATATTATCCCAATATTATTAAGTCTGACTTCTTCCAATGACATATATTTTCACATTAATTCATTGGGAGACAAGGTTAGGGTTTTCAAAATAAAAGGAGATTTACTTATTTATTTGTTATTTTTCCTATCACCTCTACCTTATTTCTTGTCAAAGCCATAAAAAGTAAATGTTGATTCTTCCAAGAGTCAATGGTTCTCTTCCACTTGAAATGCCTCACTGAATAGTTTTTTCCTTCTCCTTGCACACAACATTATAAATATCCAAGATCGATAGAGAACTTTCATGAGAGAAGTTTTTACTAGGGTCCTTGTCCTATCTAACTTAATTAATGCACTCACTATTGTTCAAATCCTTCTCACAACTCACATGATCTTGACTATCATTGTCACCACCTTACATAAGGTGGGGAGGAATAAAATTTAACCAAAGATCTCAAACATTAATGTATCATACCATATCATAGACATAATACACAAAGCCACATAAAAGAAATAAAATGAGATAAAAAAGAGTTAATTAAGAACCAATAGAAAGACCAAGGCACTACACAACATAAAAGGGACTAAGATCAAACATTAAGGCAACTATCCCAAGGTGGTGAAGAACACAAATGATAATGAATGAGGAACTTGAATATTCACTAATGGATAAATACTTTTCATCTTCCCATTTGTAGAGCTTCAATTTCCTCTTAGTTTGTGTTTTCTTTTTCAAATTACATTTTATTAACCTAGAGGAGAATTTCACCAAAAAGCATTAATTGAATACAATGTGCAGGTCTACCAATATGTTTAAATATAAAATTAGATTAATTAAATAAGAAACCTATAATTAGATAATAACTATTAGAATAAAATCTAACTATAGATGAGTAGCATATACATAAAATAGAAATCACCAACTCTGATAAAAATATGTCAATTATAAATATCACCATAAATAAATATAAAGGGTATAAAATGACATATTATTTATATTACTTAATTTTTTTGTACAAGTATTTATATTATCTAATGATGTGTATAAAGGTTATATTCTACTAATTTTTGAAATTGACTATTATTTTTATTTTGGGTCAGAACTAACTATAAATAGTTAGTATCGACTACTGGTCCTAACTTCTATGGGTTGATCTTGACCATATGAGTGGAAATTTTTGATTTATTTTGTGATGTTTTACCTACATCATTAATGTCCTTTTTAATCTTATTCCTTTCAACATGGGCACATACTTATAAAATATCAAACCCTGGTTTCATGCACAAACACTTGAGACATCAAATTGGGAGGGGGAATCAGATGAAAGGGATTGAGTTGGATTGATCTTGGTCAATCCTTATTTAAATACAATTCAATGCACTCATTTCCAACACTCTAAAGAAGACTCAAACTCAATAATAGTTTTATTGATAATGTGTATGTGTGTAATTATGGATGAAATTCTAGATGCTCTTTCTAATATTTTACCCTTGGAAAAATGAAACAATACTTCAAATATATATTCAATTATTGTGTATAAGTAATATGTACTTTTATATAGCTCTTATATTGTGGTAATGATAATGTTGACTAATTTGACCAAAACTTAAATTAGGTCAACCATCTATGTATTTTAAACTTGTCAAAGGGTCCCCTAGGGTGAAAATGTGTATCATGGTCTTAATAAGGTCACTTAATGTGTTTTATCCTTGATCATATTTCTTAATTACCCTTAGTGTCATTTTATGTCATCTTATGCCACTTTTGTGTCATTTTTTGAAATGGTATAGTTTTCATAGGAAGACAAGTGTGTCAAGAAGTTATTCAATGTGTATTATGTTATAAAATGTTATTTATTAGTTTAGTAACTAAATTAGGTAGGTTTAAACATTGAAAACAAGATCTCTTGTAAAAAGAGGTGTTTTTAAAGGTTGTATGGCCTATATAGTAGCTTTTCATGTGGGAAGACTTATAAAGTGATTATTTAGGTCCATTAAACTAAATTCAATGCTTTAATATATTTTATAAACTTGAAAATGGTAAAAAATCATTTTATCTTTCCATCACTCTCCTAGACAATAAAAAAAGGTCAACTAGTCTCAGCATGGTATGGACAGGAGGAGGTGAGATGGGGAAAATGATTTTTAGGGATGATATAACTATTTTTATACTAAAAATTCATGGAAATATTCATAATATTGGTATACTATTATTTATAAACCATTATTAAGAGTCTTAGTGACTATTTTCTGCCTGTATATCCCCATGGCCTATAGTTTTCCATTTTGTTTAGATTGGTATGTGCATATCAAGTGTTGAATGTGGAATTTTAGGACATTTTATATCTTTTAATTATATATCAAATTTATTTTTAACATTTTATGTGAAGGATATAGCATAAACATCTCTTTTACTAGTGAGGGACTGCATTGCCATTCTGCAAACAAAGTTTTAATAGTTGCAATACTTGTTTTCTTCTTTTCATATTTAGAATAAAGGAGATTTGTTTCCTCCAACATATAAAAATAAAGTTTACAAGTTTATATTTTATAGGTTGATTCCCAAGAGTGACATTGATGGATTAAAACATAGTTGAAAACATTGCACAGATAATCTTCATGCAACTATCACCTATAGTCAAGTGTAAAGGAGCTTTGACTAGTCATATTGGTGAGATAAGGAGATTTCAAGAGTTGTAATAGGTTCCAAAAATTAAAAAAAATATATTAATAATCCCATTCAAGTGATTATTTGTTTATTTTTAGAACCAACTTAGCCCACACAATCCTATATTACATAGTGACACCTATAAGTTTCCAATAGTGATCTAATGTTCAATCCACAAAAGTCTGAAAGAGTTGAAATAAAGGTGTTGAACTCATTTGAGACCTTAATTAAAGTATAAAAACATGGATAAGGTCATTGTGACAAATATGAGTCATTTTTTGGAGTCAAGTCTGAGTTCAAGGTTTGCAAGTTAAGAAAGTTGTAGGAGAGACATATTACCTTAATTTCTCTGAATCAGGCTTTTGCCCATAATTATTGCCACCTTATGATGAGGATATTTATGTTTATGTTAGTCTAAATTATATATTTAATTTATCATAGTACTTATATATAACATATAATCAAAAGGGATGGTTTTTTTATTAAAACAAGATGATAGTTGAAGTGGTTTCAACCCAATCCAATTCACACTGAAAAACATTAGTAAGCTATAGTGTTTGAGGTTCAAATGATCTTATAATGTAACAATGACAAGTGAAAACATATCCTTAAATAAAAGTGACTAAATTTTAATTTAAATGAAACTATGATCCTAATATCAGTCAAGGGAGTTGGATTACAATGGTTTGAATCATATCACCACCTACAAGAGTCTTTCTTTCCCCTGAATTACCACCCACAGTTAGTACATATGGTAGACTAGTTCTTGGTAGTAGTGAGAACATGATGTATGGATAGATATGAAAAATTTAAAGTGTATAATGACCTAAATTATCTCAAGATATATCAATATTAAAGGATATGGTGTTTAAATATGTATCACTACCTACAAAAATCCTCTATATTACTTAAAGAAGAAACCACAGTTTAATTGTAGACTAGTTCAAGTTAGTGAATGGTGTAATTTGGGAGGTAAATAGATCTATATAATGATTTTTAAATTTTTAAATCAATCACATAGTGGTAATTACCATATTATATTATATTTAGATAAAGGAATCAAGCAAGCATAAGTCCTAACTAGTCACTCAACTTGAGGTTTCTAAACCTAGTGAATAGTACATAATTTAAAAGTTTGTCTTAAATATTTGAAGCATTAAGGAATCTAAAGATGTGAAATAGATTTTAAAATTTGTAAAAATTACCTCCAAGACCTAATATAACCTCCAAAAATCTTATTTTGGTTTATAAAATAGAGAATATGTCCTCTATTTTGTCTCCAATAGAGGGCACTCCAGGAAGGGAGATGACTATGAGTTTGGAATGAAGATGGTAAGAGGGTGTGATGTGAAGTAATGAAGAATTTAATAAAGGTGTGTTAAGTTTATGTAAAGTTTAAAAAGTGTGAATAAAAACTCACATCCCTAAGAAACCACTCAAAGGTGGTTATAGGCCATGAAACACAGCCAAACCTATTAGGCCTAAACTAGGCCTAAACCCTAATGATGCTCAATTATTTTTATAATACCATGTGATCATTAAATTAGATTTTATGACATTTAAGGGGAGATATAGTATTATTTTTATCCATTTTCTTGCGTAGGGGTAACACAAAATGGTCAAATTGGCCTAAAACCATGATAGGGGTATTAAGAATACATGAAAGAGCTCGATAGGCCATCTTCAAATACTTATACCTATGTGGATACATTACATGGCACCTAAAAAAGATAGGGTTGGTTTATTAGGTTCCTAAACCTTTTTTTAGTGTCATTTGTTTAGAGATTAGATGTCAGAATTTTATGAACAATCCTTAAAAATCCAAATATACTAAACCCTCCTAAAACCCTATCTAAGACCTGATGAAGGAGATATCACTTGAGATGCATGAATGAGTGAAATTTTGTACTAAAAAGTGTTTTAAATTGTTTAATAATATACCATGATCCCTCCCACATAATTGGTCTATACCCTACTTATACAAACAAGGTAAACATAGGGTTTTTACAAAGATTTGACTTGTTTTGTAGGTGCAAAGGAGATTTGAAGAATGAGGATCATTTGGAGACATCAAGTGGGAATTATTATAACTATATATTCCTATTTATCACAATAAATAGGCATGGAAACACTTTTATTGAGTCATTTATTTCAGATAATCCTTGATAAATAGTGAAAATGAAGAGTGACTACCAAGTGAGATGATGAAAACTATAATTCTAAGACTTTTTAAGGTCTAATTCATAGATTGGAAGGCAAATAAACTCGAATAAGTGGTAATAACACCTATTCCATGGATTTTGTTGAGAAATTGAAGGCCACTTGGATGACAGATGTGAAGAATGAGGCCTAGAAGACCAATGCATGAATGTAGATGGTGAGTACAAGTGTCCAAAAGATGGCTAACAATTTGAAAAACCTTTGATCATTATCATATCATGTTTCAAACCTAATTAATTCATTGAATATGTTTAAAATCTCCCTATTCCTATTTCAAGTGCTCAATATATGCTTCATGATGGAGGCAGTTTCAAGAAGGCAGTTAAAGACCTCTATGCTAGTTTTGGAGAGATTGTCATGTTTCAAGTGGACACTTATCCAAGGAGACTTATAAGCCTCTTTTCACACTCCATTATCCTAAAATGTAATTATTTTTAATGATTTTACACTTGTATTTTTTTCCTTTCCACTTATATTCTTCTCTCTCTTATCAAATGTTCTAAAAATGCAAGCCATTTTGGCTTTTATAATCTAATCCATACCTGGTATGACAAAGCCATGTTGGTTTGATGTTGTATTTTTCCTTTGAAAGAAGAATTATAACCTAGTTTTACATTCATGAAATTATTATCTAAGTTTGTGAAGTGATGTATAGTGAAGCGTCTAGTGATAAGTATCTATCCTTGCCTTATCTTTATCCTTTTATGATTGGTGCAAGTAGTTCTCACTCTAACAGGTCACATGAAGTGTAGCTAGTGTGTTTGACTATATTCAAGTATAAAAGTAGCCTTAGTGTTTTAAATCTGACCTATGGTTTACTCACCTTGATTCCAATGCATATCACCTCCATGGTTGAAATACTAATGTTAAATTAATTCAAGATTTTGAGACTAGTGTTATAGGTCATGTTTCATAGTGCAATGATATGGTAGTATAGTGAAGATATTTTTGGTGTATCAACTCAGTATATTATTTTATTTTCCATGTTATTTATATCTATTTTCATCTAAATAAGTAGTTAGTGTAAGTTATAAGCAAGAAAGAGTAATATAAAGAGCTAGCCCTTAAATCTAGAGGTCTACCTCTATCACACGCAACCCATAGGCCTGGAGGTATTCCAATGTTACCCAAATCTTAGAGTAAGATTGAACAACCAAATCTAGGGTGAAATATTTAATAATAATCTTTGTATCATACTTAGTGGGACCAAGGTCCAAAAGAGTGTAAATATTATTCGTGTGTCTTTCCTCTTATCAACTTTTGAAAGCATTCAAGCAAGCACCAATGGTGACTCCAAATGAAATCTTCTAGTTATAAGTAGCCCAGGTATTTATTGTTAAATATTTTGATCAAGTCTTATTTTTACTTAACTCATGATGTTGATATGGCTAGTTATGTTGAGGATCCATACTATGCACTTCCCTATCAACCTTATTATTGCCCATGCTATATCCCTCAACAGCCCTATCAAAATTACTTTCAGTCCTATAAGCCATGGAAACTATATGATCATATTATTAATTTTCCATATGAACATCATGTTCTTAAATATCCCTATGAAGAAGCTTTTGAGGAAGTATATCAAGAAGTGTAGACACCTAAAATTGGCTGCTGATAACCTCCACCTAGGATTTTGACCAATTTCTACCCAAAATGCACAATTTGGCCTAAAAACACTAAAACATGCTAAATGATGTGAAAATGGAATATTCAAGTGCTAATTTTGGCTAGGGTATCCCTAAATGGAGCAATACAATTTATGGGCTAGCTAAATTTTATCAAATCATTCTAAGTCAAAATGTCAAATTTGCACTTGCTTTGGATTGTGCTTCCCTATCAAATATTCTATACAAGACATGTGCCTTTGTTATTTGTTGTTGGTAACATCCTAAATGGGAATACACATCTGACGTGGACTTCTAATTCAAATATGGTCAAATTTAGGACCAATAACAAGAAATTTTAATTAATTTGGGTAATTTATGCACAATGTGCTTAATCATGCCTAAGAGCTAATTAACCCAAATCAAGTCCTAATCAAAAATTCCATGGAAACTTGTTGAATAATTTGTTTTGGAAATGAATATTGAATATCTATATCATCAAGTGACCTAATTTCGTGGGAAGACATCCCTAGGCCATAAATGCCATAAATATTAGGATTTATGCCCTCCATGCCTCATCAATGCCTTCCATGATGCCCTCCATGCATCCTAATTTCCACTTATTCCATTGCCATGCTAAAGATAATTAAAAACTTAATTCCAAAAATTGAATTAATCCTCAACCACACATCTTAATCTTGAGATAGATGGTTGAGTTTGATTTTGATCAAATCCAAAAATCTATAAATAAGAGGCCTCACAACATCATTTCTAAGCTTAATTTGTGCAAAGTTATAATTCAAGATTGGTTCCAAAAGTGTCAATAAACTAGTGCTACTATGCCAAATTGATTCCAAGCCAAGCCAAGCCATAAGACAAAGGTTACAAAAGGAGATGAAGGTAGCCACACTCCATTAATGAAGACCTCTTGAAGCACAAGTTGAGCAAGCCACCATTACAAAGGGATTTAGAGCATCCAAGGAAGGTGAAAGGAATTCTTGTGTTTTCATTCCTTACCTTTAGTTGTGCTTATCATTTTTTTATTAACTAAGTTCTCCCTAGTGTCTAAGCTTAGAGATGGTATGTTATTAGTGTGTTTATTTGATTTTGTTTTTATTTTGGAACTAACACCATACTAACCATCCTCTCTTAAGTCAAATTCATAGATCACACAATGGCATGCTTGGTGGGACTAGACGCATCCTACACATGAAGGAAATCCTTTTAAAACTTTAAAAAATTAATTTAAGCCTTTAAAACTCTTACAAATTGATTTTCTAACTTTATTTTACCATTTTTAGTTTCCACAATTTTTACACAGTAACCGACGTCGACAAAAATACCAACATCAGTTACTTGGCTTAACCAACATCGGTCTGTAAAATTGACATCAGTCAGATTTTGATTGGCCATAATGGATGTCGATGGTATTGACTAATATCGATCACTGTGTTTTTCCAAAAAACGTAGACCCAAGACCTACTATTTCAAAGTTTGTTATTTCAAATTCAAAAGGGCTTCAAAGGTAAAGGATATGCTAACAATTTTCTATAGGACCAAATGGGATATTTTCTCAAAACATGTTTAAATCACTTTTGCATGCTTAAAATTTTATTAGGAACTTTGTTTTGATGTTTAACAACAAATTTTTAGATGTTTTTGGTGAATGTTTTTCAAAGTTTACAACTAAGACCAAGGGGTCAAGTGAACACCACCAAACATTTCATTTGGATTTAAAATTGAACACACTTTTCAATTTTTGCTTACAATAGTTGTTTAGTTGAATTTTGTTTGGCAAAAAGAGGAATGCTGTGTGTATGCTCTTCCATTTATCCCCTATAGGGAACCCTTGAAATAAAAAGTACCATTCTTATTACAAGTATCATAGTCCAAGGCTTACAAAGAAAGTCATCTAAAGCACTCCCCAAAAAATCATCAAATTTTGGGTGACCTTGAAAATGACCCTAAAGTCTTTCTATTTTCATGCTTTCTTTATTTTTATGAAACTTAGCTTGTGAGGAGGACATCATTACCTCCCACAAGTTCTTTAGGGAAGATTTGACTTAGGGTTTCATCTTCTAACATTGACTTCATTTGTCTCCTTTGGAGTTACACATGGGACATAGTGTCACTTTGGACATCACACTACACTGAGCAAATAATAGGATGTAGTGGTTACAAAAAGAACTAGACCTTTTTATAACAAGCCAAGTGATATGAACCCAAAATCCACGTTTTTATTTTGCATTGTTTGGCATGAAAGTCATTATGAAATTTATTTGCCTAAAACAATTGAAACCTTGTTAGTTTTAGTCAACACCATTTTACCATAGCTTTTGTAGGATTTGGATGATTATACTTAGAGTATTTTGATCATTTTTTCATTTGGTATGTTTTGAGACTAAAAATTGTTTGTTTTTTCATAAAGCCATGTTGAAACCAATTTGTCTATATGCCACTCTTTTGTCTAAAGAGGTATTATGCTATCCATTTTACACCAGACTTGTGCCTTGAATTTTTTTCTAAACTTGTTTGTGTATGTGTCATTTGAGTTGTAGAGGGTATAAACATACTGCCTAAATCATGTCAAACCATTTTGCCTTTGAGCATTTGAAACATAGTATTGAACACATCATTTGATAATGCTTATGTCATTAGGCTAATCAATTTGTTTCAAGACTTTTTTACCATTATATCAAAACTATTTGTTTCAACCCACTTTTTGTATACCATTCAGGCCTTAGTCTTGTGCTGTCATGTTGTCCAATCTTGTCTAGCTTGTTTGGTCAAATCCTAGTTTCCAACATTGAGTTTTCAATTAGCCTTGTTAAGTTTGGATCCAAAAATTGATTAATTTTTGTTTAGGGCTCAATTCATGAGGATTATGCATAGATATTTCTCTTTTGAGTTGCATAACTTTGGTTAATCGATTATCCAAAATTAAAAACTATTGATGGTTTGTTTGTTTAAAGACTATATTCATCATTATTTATGCCTTTATGTGGGAGAACACAACCTTTTTCAAAGAGCCTTTTGTCTTATCCCTTATGCCAACTAATCATGTTTATGCTTGATTCTATTTGTCATGTCTATGTCAAAATTATTTCTAAACTTGTTAGATTAAATCAAATCACATTAGCCTTTGTTTCAAGTCTAGCTTTTGACACTGTTTGGCCAAAATTAATAGCATGCCTATTTATTTGTGCCTAGATTTTGACTCTATATTTGGACAAAAGACATAGCAACTCAACTTTTCCCTTTCATAGTGTAGACCTTGTTTGGAACACTTTGACCTAGACCTTTGACATGCTAATTTTTATTTAGATGCTTAACCTTTTGTGCATGTGACATTTGACATTAAACATTTAATGTTAGGTTATTTTATGATAAATATTAGCACAAATAATTTTGGATACACAACTCCACTTTTAAACCACATTGGAGATATATCTCCACCTTTTGACCAAGTTCGATCAAGTTTGAACCATTTATCCTTTGGACATAGTTTTTTAGAGTTTGTAGAACTTTGAGTCATTTTTTTAAAGAGCTTTCATAATTTATGTGGATGTATTGCTACACTTATAGTTGAGTCACTTACAATATAAATTATGATAGAATTGCTATACAAAATGACTTTTATGGCTTTATTCAAGACCCTAATGATTCTAATATGGTTTGTTAGATAGATTTCTATCTGCCTCATATTAATCATTCATGGGAACAAAACCATGAATCAACTTATGATCTAAATCAAGACCTTGATTGGTATGAAGAGAAATTTAAAGACCCATCTACAAATAATGTTGTTTGGGATAGGAATCCATACCCTCTTTACGAAAATCAATACATAGAACACAGTCTAGAACCAACTTATGAGCCAACTCATGACTGGGATGATATGGTTTATGAGGAAGACTTAGATGCATTTGCTTATGAAAGAAATCAAGTTTCATGACAACCTTTTGTTATCTGATCATTGGCTACCCCTAACCCTCCTTTGGATAATATGAGCTATCAAGCTCTGTAATATCCAAGGAATACCATTTCTATACAAAGACCTCATCTTTTAGTTTGTCTAAGAAATCAAGCTCCAAAACACCCCTTCATCATTCTAAGACCTAGTTCTTTGGTTTGTGTCAGTAACCATGCTCTAAACCACCAAATCATTACCATCTCAAGACTTTGTCCTTTAGCTCATGCTCCCCAAGACCCTACCATTATCCAACCATAAGTCATTCCTCATCCAGTACCAATCCCAACCAAACCTCAACCCATCCAATCATTTGAAGACCAAGTTGTGTTCAGAACTAGTATCTTCCAACTCATTAAAAACCAAGGCTAAGATAGCTAACTAATTTGAGATGTTTTTGTTGAATCAACCATTTATGATAAGTCAACCTATGATAAATTTCATATTGATCCTACACCAATTATCAAGGAATCTCACTCTAATGAGCCAGTCTTTATTGAATCACTTCTTAATGATTATAACTACCTTTGGGAAAATCATTACCTCAAATATGTGCCTATTTTTCAAGAGCCTCCTATTGACAATCTAGTCTCTAAGGAGTTGTCTCTTGACCTTTTTCCCATCCTAGAGGAGTCTCACTTTAACAAACTAGTTTTTGTAGAGCCCATTGTGCCATCACATGCCATTACTTATCCAAAACCAAATATTAAACAAGACATCATTGTAATAGAGTACCCATTAGATGAAGAATCAGATTTAGAGTTAGGTTCTATTCTTGAAATGACATTAGATTTAGCATTAGAATTAGAATCAACATTAGTTACAACATTGGATTTAAAGTCCCTTACTTTAGAATTATATTTAGAAGAATAATATGTTCATGATTGTTACAACATTGGTTAAGCATACTTCGTAGATCAATTTGAATACATTTATTATCCTTTTACAGTTTTTGAGGATGAGTAATTTAGCATCGACACAAGTTATCCTAGTATATTTTATGAGGATTATGTAGCCAACACCCATTCCATAAGCCATTACCATCAACCAAGATAGCCATATTATTGACATTCCATCTCCCACAAGTGTCTATTGGGATTGATAGAATCACACTTTGTTAAACTACATCCATGGTGACATAGAAGTTGAAGAAGAGTAAGGAGGCCAATATAACATTCATGTAGCAGAAGAACACTCTTCTAGTGAAACCTTTTTGAAGGTGTTAGGGGATAATCAAAGATCAAACTCATCCCCTTTTAGTGACACTTTTTTGAAAGTGCTAGAAGATAATCAAAGTTAAAATCCAATATTCATTAGTTAAACCTTCTCAAAGGTTCTACGGGACAATTAAGATAACTTCATTGGTGAAAACCTCATTGAGGGACCAATAGATGAGTATAATAGTTATTCACTGTTGGATGAAGATAAAATCAAAATAGCTTCCAATCTATAGCCTAATCAAATGGTAACTACTCTCAAGATCAAACAAAAAAAATCAAGTGGTCCTATTGAGAGAAAAAGTATTTAGCCTTGCCACAACCAAAATTATGTCAAATCCAACATCAACACCATTACATGTGATTGAAAGTCTTAATCTTCATTTGTTTCCCCACCATTATATATTCCATTATCATCTACCATTACATTTCACAATCAAATCTATCATCCATTATTTTCCCCTATTTACCATCCATGGTTGCACTTTCCTTTGTAAAGGATATAAAGATACCTTGTCTTGATGTTTGAAGGAATAAAAATCAATGACCAATGAAGAACACAATAACATTATTGGAAACCAAATCTATAGGGTGTTTTTGACACAAAAATTATTTAGATGAGGTGTAGGATATAAATTAACGTGATCAAGTATTTTATTTGTATCATTTGTTGATTAGGATGTACATCTCCCCATCAACAAGAACACCAGAATCAAAAACCACACCCAGGCCAAAAACATGTACCATACCATTTCACATTATCATGCCATTGCCATTGTTACATATCCTTTTCCCATTATCCCATACTCCTACCAATTACCCCATCATCTAGGGACAACCTTCTTACCATTTTATCTAATCTATCTAAAACCAACCATTATCCTTAACAAAACCATCCATCCTATTATTCCATTCCTATTTAGACTAAATCTTATTTTTAGTCATCCTACCCAATCATGTGTTGATCTTGGTTACTTTGGTTCTTCTCGCACCTTCTATGGGGGGATTCCAATCAAGTTTCAAATTTCAATCCAATCCATGTTTATAATGATCTATGAAATTAGTGTGATATTTGATCTGGTAAGATATCTTTCATCCTATATCCATATTTGTTTCTATGAGCTTGATTATAACTGCATATGGGCAAATCAATGTCTCACCAATCTAGCTACTAATTATAACTTCTTATGGGAAAATTAGTATCATTAACCTATGACATTATATATTATTTATAATTGCCTATGGCCATTATGTGATATAGGAATTTGACACAAGAGAGGATGGTTAGTATGGTGTTAGTTCCAAAATGAAAACAAAATGAAATAAACATACTAATAACATAACATCTCTAGGCCTAGAAATTAGGGAGAGATTAGTTAACAAAATCAAATGATATGCATAAATAAAAATAAAGGAATGAAAACACAAAAAATCCTTTCACCTTCCTTAGATTCTCCAAATGCCTTTGTAATGGTGGCTTACTCAGCTTGTGCTTCAAGAGGTCTTCTTCAATGGAGTCTGGCTACCTTCATCTCCTCTTGGCACCTTTGGTTTGTGGCTTGGCTTGGCTTGGAATAAATTTGGCATTGTAATAATAGTTGATTGAGGCTTTTGGAACCAATCCTGAATTATAACTTTGAATAAATTAGGCTTAGAAATGTTGTTGTGAGGCCTCCTATTTATAGATTTTTGGATTTGTTCAAAATCAACCTCAACTATCCATCTCAAGATTGAGATGTGTGGTTAAGGATTAATTAAATTTTTAGAATTAAGCTTGTAATTATCCTCATCATGGCATTATAACAAGGGGAAATTAAGAGGCGTGGAGGGTATCATGGAAGGCATTGATGAGGCATGGAGGGCATGAATCCTGATATTTGTGTCATTTATGGCCTCGGGATGTCTTCCCAAGAAATGAGGTCAATTTATGATGCAAATATTCAATATTCATTTCCAAAACAAATTATTCAACAAGTTTCCATGGAATTTTTTATTAGTCCTTGATTTGGGTTAATTAGATCTTAGGCATGATTAAGCACATTATGCACAAATTACCCATAATTGATCAAAATACCTTGTTATTAGTCCTAAATTTGATTGGATTTGAATTATAAGTCCATGCTATATGCATTATATGTGTATTCACATTTAGGATGTTACCAACAACAAATAATAAAGGCACATGTCTTGTGTAGAAGATTTTATAGGGAAACACAATTTAGAGCACCCAAGTGCGAATTTGACATTTTGACTCAGAATGATCTGCTCAAAGTTAGCTAGCCCATAAATTGTATTGCCCCATTTAGGGATACCCTAGCCAAAATTGGCATTTGAATATGTCAATTTCACATCATTTAGCATGTTTTAGTGTTTTTAGGCCAAATTGTGTATTTTAGGTAGAAATTGGTAAAAACCCTGTTTGGAGGTTATTGGCAGCCAATTTTAAGTGTCTACAATTTGCCCCTATTTGCAAAGGCATTGCAAGATATAAGAACATCAATGTCTTCTCAAATAATTAAAAGGTCCTATATGCCAAAAAATAAGATGATGTTTGAAGAATAAATCTCCAAATAGTGTTTGGAAAGCCTAGAATGATGCCCCTTTGAGGGAGTAGTTGTCACATATTTTGATGGATGATATGACTCCTACCAACCTTATCATGATGCATATCAGCCTCAAGATGATTTTGATCATTCTTGTCATCAAGGGTCAAATTATCCCATCGATTGGAGGTTAATAAAATTCAAAACAAAATATTAATTCCTAATTCAACAAATTGAATCTTTTAATAATCCTCACTATTAACCTCCTCCTCCTAATTCAATCCCATTTCATACCAAATCCTTATTATCACTCACACCAAGTCTACTAGATAATGAAGAAGAGATGAGAACATGGGATGAAAAGTTTGATGTGATCCCTAACCATATTATGGAGTGGTTGAGAGTTTTTTTTCAAAATCTGATGGATGTGTGTAATGAATTTGAAAAGGAAAACCAACATAATATCAATGTGAAGCTTTATTTGGAAAGAAGTTGTGTCCAATGCTTAGTAGATAGACTAATAATGTGGGAAAACCAAGAATTTTAAAATGAGCTTACTAATGAGACCATAAAATGTCTCATTATATCCTTGAAATAACATCCTTTTTCCTTGCATAAGAAGTGGATCTATGTGTAATTTCTAAAATTATGATTTATTTATAATGAAATAGAGAACTATATCTTGGTGATTTCTTTATAAATTATTGTTTTCTTGTTTGTTGATTCTTGTTACTAAATATTTTGAGAATGTTTTTAATGTGTATATATGCATCCCATAATAAGCTATATTTGACATGAACATGAGATAATAACTAAATATTGGATTTGAGGTGAGTTATAGGTACTCTAAACATAGCTATGTCTCACCTAGTCTACCTACAAACTTGCCCAAATTTATTATGGACTCACTCAGATCATGTTTATGGACTCAACCATTAGCTCTACATCTATATAGTTAATTGATTGAAGACCATTTCAAAGCATAAAACATCAATGGATCCATCATAGTCATAAATAGTTTAAAGAATGTAACTTGAATAAAATCTATAGACTCTACAGGTTTTGAAATCTATAGACTCTACAGGTTCTAAAATCTATAAACTCTCTAGGTCTAAAATATACAAACTCTATAGGTTATAAAATCTTTAGACTCTATAGGTCTAAAATATATGGACTCTGTAGGTTCTAAAATGTATAGACTCTATAGGTTCTAAAATCTATGAACTCTATAGGTTTTAAAATATATAGACTATGCAGATATATCTATAGATTGTGTAGGTCTATCTACGAACTAGTTCAAGATTGTATCTAAATTTAGATTTATATAATTTTATTCTATAAAAAATTCTCTTTAAATTTCATGAATATCTAGATTATGTTGTAAATAAATAATAATATCTCTCTCCATATTTTATGGAAGATCGAGATAAGCTAGAATATCTAAGTTATTATATTTCTCTCCATATTTGGTGGAGAGCATCTAGGATTGTTATTCTTGAATAAGGAGTTAGTTGGAATCATGAGATTATAAATGCAACCTCCCATAACATTTTAATCAATCTTGGTTATCAATAATACATTCTAAATCTTTGTGACATAAATTTAGTGCTCTAATTAAAATCCTCTTCTGAGGAATGAGTTGGCCACTCATTCCAAGGAAGATGGATAAATGTATTTTTATTTATTTCTTTATTATGCAATTATGCTTGTTCTCAATCAGAATCACACCCTTGTGAAGGTATTTTTAGGCCTTAACAGTCTGCTGAAACATGGAAATAATCCTAGGCTATGGGTGGCCTAATCAATAGATTGAATCTCTAGATTATAAAGGCTAGCTCCCTTTGGTGTATCAACTAGGATCTCTAATCTACACTACAAACTATTGAGAAAAAGGAAGAAAGAAAACTGAAGATAAAATCCTATTTAGTGATGGTGATACACCTATATTTTAGTTCATCCACTCAATTTGAGCTTCTAAAGACATTGATTAGAGAAGAAAAGATTGAATCTTCAACTCCAAATGACTCTTATGCATACATATTTCTTGAAAAGGATTTATCTAGTGATCAAAGCTTGAGGGAAATGATGGAATAAGCCTAATTCAAGGTACTAACTAGCCACTTATATCCACTGTAACTTCAACCAAATGACATTAAACATAGAACATGACTTGCACAATCTGATCAACTTATAACTAGATAAGAATCAAGACTTGACAAAGAAAAAAATTCTATCACTTATGCAAATCACTAAGCTAAATAAACTATACTACCATTATAGAATTTAAAAATAATAGTCCTTCTATTTATCTGAAAAGGTTACAAAAATCAATCTTTGGCATAATTTGGTCTTGCCAAAAGAGGGATTAATTCAAGACTATAAAGCTAATATTATATATAAAAATCATACACAAGCAAGAGATTGGTTCTAAAAATAGAAGAGAAGATCAACTCCCATGTCTCACAAGTCCAATTTTATCTATCAAAAGATAATTAAGCCTTCTGATCATATCTTTTTGTCTTATGCCTTGCATGAAAATCTCTTTGGCATTTAAAAAGGATGGTGGGCTCATCTTGGACTAATCTATTCCATGCATGAAAACTACGCCACAATATTCAAAATAATATGCCTCTTGATTGAACTTGAAGCTGAGTTGGATCATTGAATGCATGAGATGACTAGGAGATAAGCATGATTTAAAAAAGTAGTCAACTAAAAGCTTTGATCAACCAACTCCAAATGAACTTTCAGTTGTATGAAAAATCCATTTCTAAGAAATTGAAACATCCATGAAACTATGTTAGCTCGTTAAACAACCATCCAACATTAAACTCTTTGAGCCCTTCATACATTTGAGTCCCTATTTTAAAACTGAGATAGTCATGCCTAAAGTAGCTACATGTATTTTCAAAGTTTGAATAATTTGATTATTATATTTATCACTTGGCATGCTCTTTACTGTAGTCTTAAATTGTAAATATTCCTATAGATGGAAAAAATAATACTTTTTTAGATTTTTGCATGTTCGTGCTTGTCTTAGATGTGTCTAATCTTGCTTAGGCCACTTTGCATGCTCTACATATATTCCTTTAGTAGTTGTTTGGGATTTTTTATTCTATTCATGTCTATTTCCATAGACTTTTTTCCTATTCATTTCCTTTGGGCCTTTGTTTTCAACCAATTCTTCTGAAAGAACTAACCTCTCATGCCATTCCCTTCGGTCTATTGCTTGTTCATTTCCTTCGAACAAAAACTTTGAAGGAATTATATTTGTATATTTATTTTGAACTTATTTTCCATGGTTTTTGTCTTTGTCACTTCTCTTCATCCTTTCCAATTGCTCTATTTCCTTTGAACAAAAAGTCTGAAGGAATTACATCTTCAAGCTCTTTGGAATGACTTATCCCCTTGTTTATTTCCTTTAGAAAAAAAGTCCAATGGAATTATTTTGGAACCTTTCCTCTTTTCATTTCCTTCAAACAAAAATTCCAAAGGAATTGTTTTGGGCTTCACTTTGTTTATTTCCTTTGGACAAAAAGTCTGAAGGAATTCTTTTAGAGTTTCCTCTGGGTTCCTTTCCTTCAGACAAAAAATCCAAAGGAATTCATGTTCTCAAAACCTTTAAAAATTTCCTTTTGGGTTTTTGACAATGCCCCTTTGAAAATTATATAATGACAAATTAGAATTTTTGAAAAGGTCTTTTAGGAAGAATTTGAATGGTTCACTTACCCTTCAAAAAATTGTAAAGGACTTTTTCAAAGGAAAAGAACCTTTCAAAAAATTTGTAATGGACCCTTAGAATTTTTGAAAGAGACCCTTCAAACTTTTTGAAAAGGTCCTTCAAAATTATAAAATGAACCTTTTGACAATTTTGAAATGGTGTCTCACCCTCAGGGAAAATTGTAATAGTCCACTTACCCTTCAAGAAAGTTGTAGAGGAGCATTTTTGTCTTTTGATAAGAACTCTTCAAAAAAGTTGAAAAGAACTTTTCCAAAGGTATAGAGCCCCTCCTTTTTCTTGAAATAGACTTTTATTAAAGGAAAGTGACCCTTCAAATTTTTGTAATTACCTTGTGTGCTGAGATTAAAAAAACCCTTTGACCTTATGGAGAAGGACCTTCAAAAATATTGAAAAAGTCCTTTGGATTTAGTGAAATAGTCCCTTTCATCTTTGAAAATGATTTTTTTAGAAGGGAATATACCTTTAGGCTTTATTACAAGTGTCCCTTTTATAAAAATTGGAAAGGACCTCTCACTGGAAGTGCCTTTTGGATTTTTGCAATAGACCCTTCGAAAGGAAAAGAGCCCTTCTCCTTGTAAATATTGAAGTATTCTTGTAAATGTTTTATTTTCAAATGCTCTAATCAACATCAATAATTTCCTACAAATAATAAGATAGGTAAAAGAGAAGTCCCTAAATCACCTAAATAACCTCAATAATTATTAACCATGGATTATTCAAAGACTTTTCAAGACTAGTTACTAAATCACAAAGCAAAATGACATGGTATGCAAAGTTTTTAATGATAAGGGTGGCAATTTGACATATGGGGAAAAATTGTCAACATTTTGGCAACTCAATTAGGGAGCATGCCTACTATGCTTAAGAACCAAACCATTTACATGACTCCTCAACTCACAAGTTAATGACAAATTTGATCTATGATTTCTAATTCTCCTTTGACTCGGCATGAGACAACCTTCATCTTCCAAAATAAGAAGGAAAACACATAAAAATAGGAAAAATAACTAAACAAATAAAGTGTGAAAATAAAGCACTTATTTCGAACACAAAAGAACTAAGTTAATTTGCTTTAACAACACTTGGAGGAAAGGAAAAAACATCTAGGAAAGGGAAAATAAAGATAAAACATATACAGGATGCACTTAGAGGAAAATAACAACTGAAAGCAAAACTAATATGTAAACTTGACCTAGTACTTTCCTCTCCCTCCTAGATCTAAAGGGACATTCCTTAGGTCTCTTCCATGATGAGAAACCTCGTGATGCCATACAAGTGGTTTGTTGAAGTTGAAACTTGGTGAACCATATTTTTTTCTTGCTACTATGCTTACAAAAGCTCCAAATATATCAAATAAGTTCCCAATGTGATCTTTAAGACATACCCCTTGCTAGTATTCATTCTTGAAAGGCTGATTTGGCTCATGTTCCTTTATGTGTGCCTCTTGGTTGTTCTCTGACTACTTCATCTCATTAAGGAGCTTGACAAACTAATCTTTAGCTTCATCATGAATTTTCTGAGGAAGGGTGGCTAGTATGATGTTGGATTTGAGACAATAGCCTTCTAATTCATCCTAAAAATCATCACTTTCTTACTCAAACACAAGAGTCTATAGCTACCCAACAACATGTTCTTGAAATTGATTCAACTCATATTCCATTTATTGATCATAATCTTCCTCAAAACAAAAGGGAAGTTCATAAAATAAAGTAAGAGGGAGGTCATCATGCTTGCATTCTTCATCATCTGATGTTGAAATGTTAAAATTGTCTATCTCATCCTAAAAAACGTAGTATAATTATTGATAAGTATCCTCATGAGTAGGTTCACCTTTAAGGATTTCAACAACTATAAATTCTTCAAGAGTTGTCTCTTCCTATTCTTATTTCCCAAACAAAGAGGAATCAAAAGAGTTAAGGCATTCCATATCACCATGAAACCACTATAGATTCTCATTATTTACTCCTTTTGAATTCATATCTTTTTCTTCACCTTTAAGTTTTGAAATCTCATCTTCCCTCTCACACAAGGTGTGTTCTCCTTTCTCAAAGGAGAGGGTGGGAGGGCAAGAACCATCCTTGAATGGATTGAAACACATTAGAACATATTTTTTTCTAATTTACATTTATTTATCACTTTCTTCCAATCAAAAGGGCTTCTAGGTTCTTATTCTTAAGGGAAAGTAGTAGTCTCATCCATGTTTCTTTGGCTCAAGATTTTCATTCTCATCTTTGGCTCTTTAACTCAGCTAGTTAGATTATCTTGGAAAACTCTCTTCAAGATGATAGGTAGATTCATCTACCTTCTCCAGGTCCATCTCATCCTTTTTAACCTCAAGTTCTTTGATTAGTACATGAAGATTACCCCTCTAACTTGGAATGTTAACTAATCCCCTTTCTTCATGATGAGTAACAAACTCATTAATTTTCACAAGGTTTTAAATTGGCTCATGATGATGAGTTATCCAACTTGAGATTTTGATGCTAGATTGAGAATTTTTAGGTATAGCTTGCATAAGCATAGGAGAGGCTGATTTAGGATGCACATACTAATTTTTAGGAGCTATAGGTTGCTCATAGAGTAAGGAAGGCTTTCAATTTGGAGTATTGGAATGAATGGGCTTGCTAGAGGATTCTTCTAACCTCCTTTAGGATTGGACTACCATTTACAAGAGATTTAGAATATAAGAGGGTTGGATTTGCATGGGAAAAGGCTAATTGGAGATGGGAGAGGGTACACAAGGTTGGTTGCATTGAGTAGCTTGATTCTTCTAACTTACTAGTCTTTCCTTCATACGTTTAATGTATTAGGATTGATTGGCCAAACATTCTTCTTTGTATCTCAGCTATTCTTGGTGAACAAAGGAATGATACTAAATCTCATATTGACACCTATTAGACTCATCCAACCTATCACACTCTTCCATTTGCTTCTCAAATTCTAAACTTATCTCCCTAACACTCTTAGCTTGACTAGGAAAAAAATAATTAGAACCACTTGAGGTGATTCCATGAAAAACATTAGCTTGATGAAACTAATAGAGGGGCTCATTAGAATAATATTGATCAAATGATTACTAAGACATACCAAAACTTTTGGATTTCTTTTGTTTGTGCACTTGGACTACTTAACCATCCTTTCATGATGATGGATATCTTCTTTTATTGCAAAACTTCTCAGATTCAAACTTCTTCAAATATGCAAAGAATTTATTCAATGTCCTACTAGGCATGCCAAAAACTATTGTCAATCAGACTTGCACCCTTGTGAAGGTAGTTTTAGTAGTTTTAAGCCTTAATAGTCTATTAAACCATAGAAATAATCCTAGGCTGTGGGTGGCCTAATTAGTGGATTGAATCTCTAGATTCTAAGGGCTAGCTTCTTTTAGTAGCTTCTTTTAGTGTATCAATTAGGATCTCTACTCTAATTATTTAAGACCTTAATTAATGTATTGAAATTATTTAAGACCTTAATTAATGTATAAGAACATGGAGAAATTAATTATGAAAAATTTGGGGTCATTTTGTGTAGTCAAGTCTGAGTTTAAGGTTTACAAGTTGAGAAAGTTGTAGGAGAGACATATTACCTTAATTTCTCCAAATCAAGGTTTTGCCCATAACTAGTTCCACCTTATGATGAGGAGTTTAAGGTATGTATTAGTTTAAATGTTATTTTTAATATATCATAAGCCTTATAGATTAAATATGAGCACAATAGAATGCTTTTTTTTATCAAAACAAGATGATAGTTGAAGTGGTTTTAACCTAATCTAATTCACACTAAAAACCTTTAGTACAATGCTTTAGGCTCAAATGGTATTACAATGTAATAGTGACACATAAAAGCATAACCTTGAAGACAAGTTACTCCATTTAAATGAAAATGACACTATGATATCAATAGAAATTAATTGAGTTGGAGTACAATGATTTGACTCATATCACCACCTATATAAGTCTTTCTTTCCCCTAAATTACCACCTACAGTCAATGCATATGGTAGACTGGTTCTTGGCAGTAGTGAGAACATGATCTATGGATAAATATGAAAAATTTTAATTTTAGAAGTACTTGAATGATATCAATATAGATAAATAATATACGATATGGTTCTCAAAGACCTATCACTACCTACAAAAAAAAAATTATTCCTTAATGAACCAACCACAGTTTAATTGTAGAGTAGTTCAAGTTAGTGAAGGGTGTAAGTTGGGAGGTAAACAAAGTTCTATAATGAGTTGAAAATGTGGATATAAATCACCTAGTGGTATTTACCATATTATATGATCCTTATATAAAGGATTCAAGCAAGGACAAGTCCTAACTGGTCACTCAACTTGAGGTTTCTAAACCCTACAAATAATACATAGTCTGAAAGTCTATCTTAAATATTTAAAGCATTAAGGACTCTAAAGTTATGATCCAAATTTTCAAATTTGTATATAGAACCTAAAGGACCTATTATAACCTCCCAAATTCTCATTTTGGTTGAGAAAATAGGGGATATTCCCTATATTTTATCTCAGATAGAGGGGAATCCAAGAAGGGAGATGATTGCAAGTTTGGCATTAAGATGGTAAGAGGGTGTGATGGTAAGTCTATAGAATTGAATAAAAGTGTGAAAAGTTGAAGTAAAGGTGAAAAAGTGTGAATCAACACTAACAATCCTAAGAAATCACTTAGAATTGGTTATAGGCCATGAAACATAGCTAGGCATATACTATGCCTAAACCCTAATAATGCTTTATTCCTTTTCTAGGACCATATGAAAATTAAAATCCATTTTATTACTTTAAAATGGATATACATGATGAGTTTGAACCATTTTTTTGAATAGGGGTAACATAAAATGGTCAAATTGGCATGAAACCATGACAAGGGTACCTAGAATGCATGAAAGAGCTTGATAGGCCATCTTCAAAAGCTCATACTTTTATAGATACATTACATGGAACATTTAGGATATATGGGTGGTCGACTAGGGTACTACACTTTTTTTCAATGGCATTTTTTTATAGGTTGGATGTCAGGATTTTATGAATAATCCTTAATAGTTCAAACATGATAAAACCCTCCTAAAACCCTATCTAAGACCTGATGAAGAAGATATCACTTGAGATGTGTGTAGGAAAGATAATTTAGCTTGATAAGTGTTTGTAACTTGTGGAAGACTCTCCCATGATCCTTCCAACCTAATTGGTCAATATCCTACTTGTATAAACAAGGTAAAAATATATTTTTTTGTAAAGATTTAACTTTTTTTATAGGTGTAAAGGAGATTTGAAGAATGATAATCATTTATGGAGGTTAAATGGTAATTTTTATAAATAAATATGTCCATTTATCATAATAGATAGGCATGGAATTTTTTTTTCTAAGTCATTCATTTCAGGTAGTCCTTGACAAATAGTGAAAATGAAGATTGGTTACCAAATGAGAGGATAAGAAATCTTATTTTAAGACTTTTTAAGGTCTAATTCATGGATTAGAAGTCAAATAAGATCTATAAAAGTTTCATAACACCTCTTATATGTATTTATTTTATCAAATAAAGGCCACTTGGATGATAGATGTGAAGAATAAGGCTTAGAAGACCAATGAATGACTACAGATGGTGAGTACAAGTGTTCAAACGATGGCTAGTAGTTAGGGAAACATTTGATCACTATCATATCATATTTCCAACCTCCCTAAGATAGTGCATATATGATAAATCTCCCTATTCATGTTTCAAGTGCTCAAGAGATACTTCATGATGGAGATAGTTTCAAGAAGGTAGTTGAATACCTTTATGCTAGTTTTAGAGAGATTATCATGTTTCAGGTGGACACTTGTCCAAGTAGACTTCTAGAATTATTTTCACACTCCATTATCCTACAATATAACTAGTTTTCATGATTTAACAATTATCTTTATGACCTTTACACTTCCCTTCTTGCTCTTCTCACATGTTCTATAAATGCAAGCCATTTTAGATTTTATAATCTAATGCACACCTAGTATGGTGAAGCCCTACTAGTTTGATGTTGTATTTTTCCATTTAAATAAGAATTTAAATTTGGTTTTGAATTCATTATCTTATTTTATACATGTGAAGTGATGTATATTAAAGTGTTTAGTGATAAGTATCTATCATTGCCTTCTCCTTATCCTTTCATTTTTGGTGCAAGTAGTTATCACTCTAACAGGTCACATGAAGTGTAGCTAATGTGTTTCACTATCTTCAAGTGTATAATTATCCTTAGGTTTTTAAATATAACCTATGGTTTAATTACCTTGAGTATTCCGATGCATATCACCTCCATGTTTGAAATACTAATGTTAGAGCAATTTAGGATTTTGAGACTAGTGTTGTAGGTCATGTTTCATAGTACAATGGTATGGTAGTCTAGTAAATATATTTTTGGTGTATCACATCAGTATATTAGTTTATTTTATATGTTATTTATATCCCTTTTCATCTAATAAAGTATTTAGTGTAGGTGATAATCAAGAAAAGAGAAGTCTATGGAGCTATCCCTTAAAGCTAGAGGTCTACATGTATCATAGGAAACCCACATGCCTAGAGGTATTCCAATGTTTCCCAAATATTAGATTAGGATTGAAAAAAATATATATAAAGTGAAATATGTGGTGAAAATAGTTAGTCCTAAATTTCTCATAGAATTTATGTATATATAAGAATATTTTTAAATTTGAATTAAAAACCTAGTGGTGTGTTAAACATACACAAAATAAATTCAAAAGGACCAAAGTAACAACTATAAATGGAAACATGCCAAAAAAACATTTAAAAGATCAAGGGTCAATATCAAATGAAATGGGTTAAGATCAATGGTCAATCTTGATCATAATGGTTGGACTTGAGCTTGGATAAGAAAATCCTTGAAATGGTAAAATGGTGTTAGAGATATCTATTTTTAAATCATGATCCATGTGACATGGATGGAAAAAGGAGACCAAAAATTCATAGAAAATAAATAACTTAAAGAGAAAACATAAAATACATGCACCAGTAAGTACTTAATTCTTATATAGAGACCCATATAAGCAAAGTGGCTTAAATACCTTATAAAATATGGTTTGCACTAATTTGGGTGTCTAAACATAATCTGATTATTTTTATTTATGTGTTGGTATTGGAAAAAAATATGTTTATCTTTTGGATTAAGCTAGGGTTAGGTTGGGAAGTTTTATGGTCAATCTATTAAGGTCACTATTTCATTTTATTTTAGCATATTTAGGTGGGTTGCAAGTGAACATGGAAAGCCATTGCTCTTCACTATAGACACTTAAAACTAGACACTTTGTGTTTATTTTAGTCATCCCTAATCATCCCTAGTTTTCTCTAATTCTAATTCATCATTACTATTCATCATCAATATTGATGGTTTAATATTCACATATTTATTAATTTAATTAATCTAAATTAATTAACTTATCCTTAATAATAAATAAAATTTTACATAAAACCTAGAGTGAACATGTGTTTTAGAAGACTCTCAAAATTTTGAATTTCAATTTGAGTGAGAAAACCAAAACACTAATCTAGACATGGGTTCTCCCACTCCTCCTACCCATGGAAAAATTTATCTTGTGTCTAATGATTCTAGATAAAAGGTCATTATTTTACATAAGATTGATGTTATCACCATGGTAGAAGCTCTCTTGTGTCTAGCGATCTTGGGCAGAAGGCCATCACTATTTAGAAGACTAAATTTGCTTCCTTTCCTACTCATAGAAGAATCTCCCCTATGTCTGATGTTTTTGGACAAAAGGTTATTGCTATGTGGAATACTAACTTTGATTCCCTTCATGTTCATAGCATATCTCCCCTATGTCTATAATTTTGGGGAAAAAGGTTGTCACTGAGTAGAGGATTGATGTTTTTTCCCTTCCTACTCATGGTATAAGCTCACCTATGTCTGGTGATTTTGGGTAGAAGGTTATTATTTGATGAAATATGGAGGCTATGTAAAAGATAGACCTTGTAAAAAAGACTATTTTATAAGGCATAAATCACATAGTTATTAAAATTCTTCCCCTTCCCCTTTCCATCCAAAGGTAGAACCCCTGATACCAACAGAGTCATGGACATCATATAGCTAGAAGTATAGTGGACCCTCAAAAACATATATCCTTCATTGAGGTAGTATATTGTAAGCCAAATCCAAAAGTAGATCCCATACCTCTTAAACATGCATCTTATAAACCTGTTGTGCTATTTTATGAGGAGACTGGATAAGTGATCAGATTAGAAGAATTCTTCTTAGCCAAATGTCTCATATATAGATTTATGGATAACTAGCTAAAACTTCTAGAACTACATGCTTTGATCTTAAAACATAGTCAACCCCTCCTAATAGGTGTTCTTGATATTTAAACTTGTGTAAAAAAATTATTTATTATTGTCTTTCACAATATTGAAGATAATTAAGAAATTCAAAATAATTTTTGGTGCTTGAATCACCACCCACTGGTCATCAAACCATGGTCCCATACCTTCAACCCCCTCACATAAACACTTAACGTAAAACCCATTTAGTTTCACCTGCCTCATCTTCCTATTTATTTTTGGATTGAATCCAATCTAAAATCTATTGGTAATTCACTACGTGATTACATGCAAATGCATCTAGATAATGATCATTTTTATCACACCATTTTTTCTAGATTTTTGGTGAATATTGATACTTCTAAGAATTTGCTTGAAAATATCACTTTTAAAGTTAGGGATCACTATTGGTCCCAACCCATAGATTATGAATGTTTAATAGTTTATCATCATAGCTATTTTAATATAGGCCATTTGACCAAAAGCTATAGTTCTCTCAAGAAAAAAAAGAATGAATCCTCTTGGTCTAAAGACTATAACCTTGACCATCTATAGGTGGATGCTGAAGAAGATTCAAATGGTTATGATAGAGATTCTATGTTACCTTTATAATATATTGAACCCTCTACTCCAAACAAGGACCTTAAAAGTCCCCTTCAATATGAATATGTTTTGTTGAAAGATCTAATCTCTCTAAGGAAATCCATGAACATGGTATATGCCCCTGCTCCAATCTCCTAATCTAATAAAAATTCAAGAATGGAATTATATAGGGTATAAAAATCTAAGGGCCCAACATAAGAAGACAAATATAAGCCCTATGTTACTATAGAAGATAAGGAAGGTTGGACTAAGGTTAAAAAAAAGTACAAAAGTGTGTTACATCCCTCTTGTATGATCCTCTACTCAAAGGGAATTTGGGAAAAAACTCCTTAATTAGAGGGAATGTAAACATAACCATAGAAGATAACTTCTAAAGGTATAAATAAATTAGAATATCATTGAAAATATATGAAAAGTGGTGTTTCTATATATTTTTTTTGCTTTTTCTTAATTTAGAAAGAAAGATATTAGTTAAGAAGGGTGTGTAGAAAACCTGTTAAAATGTGCACATGTTGAATTCTATACTTTTTGAGAGCTCCTCTTTGGCTTGGGAGGATGAACCAAAAATAATAATAAACTTAAACACACTTATTATTTAGACAAGTAGATGGGTGGATTGCCTAGCATGAACTAGATCCTAGAAGCGAAAGCTTTCTAAGAGGTTGTCAATCCACCTACTTTAAACATTCAAATTGATAAATAAAAATCAAATGAACTTACATAAAAAAACAAATAACTAAAACTAAAATAGAAAATAACTAAATTTTATTAATAAAATTAAATTATTTGCTAAGATAATTAAAATAAAGCAACTAGTGTGATTAATACTAATGCTGAAAATTAATTATCTTGAGGTTATGGTTTTGTCTTGGCAAAGTGATAAGTATTTAAGAAAATATGGTTTAGCTAGGTTTGGTAGATGGTTAAGGTTATAAATATACAAGGATATGAAAGGGTAAGTGGGGAAAAGGGGTAAGGATGACAAATGGGATAAATGGAACAAAGAGGAAAATGGGGTAAAAAGGATAAATATGGAAAAGAGATAAATGGGATAACAAGGAAGAGGTTAATAGGTGAAGGTTATGGAGGCCAGGGAAATAAAAGGAAAGAAGGAAAGAAATAAAGGAATAAAAGAAATATAATAAAGATTACCTTCCAAGATTGGAGAAGAATGTTGATGTAGATGTAGTTGATGATGTTATTGGAATCCTGAAATAATTCTAGAAGAGTTTCATTGCTTTGAATTATTTTCTCCAAGATTTGGATGATATCCTTAAAAATTTCTCTTAATACCTAAAAGATGATAATTCTCTCACCAAAAACCAACTTAACCATGGGTGAAGGGGGAGGGTCATATTTAAAGCATTTATTATCAAGAAACATGCCAAAGAAGTGGAATAGTGAAATATGGTGCCATTTTTCAAGTGGGATCATAAATTAGAAAGTGTATAAATATTTTTGGATTCACACCTTATTGGTTTGTCTTTGGCCATGCATATGAGTCCAATTTGGAGTGGGAATCATGCGCGTGGGCTCAGATGAGGCCAAATGACTTTTCACGAAGCTAATTTATCTTTTGCCTAAGTGCCCCATGAATTTTGGCACCATTATCCATGTGGTTGCATGAGTGGTCATGAAAGACAAGGAGGTGATATTCCCACTTAGCTAATTGATCTCCCACTTGGTTAGTTTGTCTCCCAACTTGCTAAAGAATCCAAAATGGAGTGGGAATCATGTACATGGGCTCATATGGGTTCAAAATACTTTCCATCACTCACTTACATCTTTTGGCTAAGTTCCCCATGAATTTTGGAGTCATTATCCATGAATGAGGACAAAAAAATATGTTGAATGATCGTCCCATAGGGTAGAATGCACCATACTTCAAAAGAGGGGCACTTTGGCACTTAATGATATCATTAGGTACCTTAGAGGTGGGTCCCAGGTGGGGTATGATGTCCCACCTCAAGCTACTTAATTTCTAAGCCATGTAACTTTCCATATCACCTTCCATGTCACATACCATGTAACTTGCCATGTCACCATGAATAGTGACACTGGGTCCCATAGTGAATGGTACTTATGAATAATACTTTCAAATTTTAATTTTGAATATTACTATGTGAATAGGAGAATAGTTATTTGGTTAGGTTAATATGGGTTGTTTAAGGGTTAAGAAGGTTTTAGGGGGTCTCGAGGCATTTAGTCATCAAGAAATGTTAGTGTGCAATTTTCTAGTGTCTACAAGTGGTTAGTCAAAACCACTATCTATTTTAAAATATTATTTGTGTTTGGCATGTTATGTTTATGGTTTCCCCATTAAATTTAGTAAAGGCATCTAATTTATGTGTAAATTATTCATCTTTCTCTCCTTTTTATTAAGTTTTAGGATCTTCAAAACCTATAACCTTTACCTTATCAAAAAAAAATTCCATGGATTTTAAATATTTAAATTTTTTATAAATCCAAAAAAATAATTATCCTCACCTCATGACATCATCTTCCACTTGATTTCCCTTTCCAAATTTCAAAGATGCCCTATGCTCCACCTGTCCCCCATCATTGGAATTTTATAATATTATCCTCCTCATCTTTCCAATTTAATAGTCCACCTCATATTACACTCAATTCCACGTACCAATTTTATATTATATCTTCCTCCCAAATGAATTTTATATTCATTTTTGAGTCCCACATGTTTTCCACTCAAAATTTTAAGTCAAGATTCCTATTTTGAATTAAAATTTATCTTTTATTCTCATCCCTTGAATCTTATCTCAAGATGGATGGTTCACATTCATTTCAAAAGTATATAAATTTGAATTTCTTCCTCCAATTTAGACAAACATCTCTATCCAAATCTTACTATGCCAAAATTACTCTAGTAATATCCAATATTTACAAGGTTATTATGCCAAAATAATATTAAAAAATTCAATCTTCTTCTATAAATTTCCAAATCAAGGAAAAGCCATAATAATAAAGGTAAACAAGGAAAGATACTTCCCACAAGGTACTAGCATTGTCAAATAATTCTAACTCATAAATTGAGCTCAATCCTACTTCAATCAATTCATAAGAAGATAAACCACAAGGAAAATAATCATTATTTTCTTGTTTGTATTCCTTTCAATTCATATTTACTCACCCATGGTAGAGGGATACTATATGTTTTGATGCTCTAATATTTGTTTAATTTGTGATCATACAAGTTAGATCTTCATCTAATACATCACATCCCTATCTACATAATGACATTCCATAATTATTTAGATATACTAGGCTTGTACTCCACCTTGGTTGTGCATCACCTTATTGTACATCTTAATGCAAAGTTGATAAAATAAAAATTGATAAAGATGTACTGTAGAATAACCATTATTGTTAAGAAATAATTGGAGGCAGGATGCATTAATCCTATTGATTAATCAAATTAGATTTCCAACATAGTTATGGTCATCAAAAAGATGCAGGGAATCTAATTATGTATGAATTTTAGAGACATCAATAAGGCATGCCCTAAGGATGATTTTACTTTGCCAAATAATAATATGATTGTAGATTATAAGGTTGGGTATGAGATAATATATCTTATGTATGGTTTATGTGGATATAACTAAATCAAAATTTCACCTGAGGACCAACACAAAATAGCATTCACCACTTCATGTGAAATGTTTTGTTATCAGGTAATGCCTTTTAGCCTCAATAATGCTAGTTCCACAAACCAAAGTATAATGACTATAATTTTTCATGATATTATTAAGGATTATGTTTATGATATCCTCAAAAAATCCAAGACTAGAGCAGGAAATTATAGGTATTATGGAGAATATTTAAATGTCTCTATGAATATAAAGTATAAATTAAACCTAAGAAATATGTCTTTGGCACTACTTTAGGTAAATTTATAGGCTTCATTGGCTCTCATAGGGGCATTAAATTCAATCCAGCTAAGGTTAAAGCCATTAATGAAATACCTCTACTTTCTAATTTAAATAAGCTCTGTAGTTTCTAGGGTAAAGCTCAATCTATTTGACAATTCATATCTCAATTAGTATAGCGATGCCATCTATAGTAGGGATTTTGGATTCTTTATATATTACTATTTTTATAAATAAAACCCAAAATATAAACAAAATTAAATAAATATGATAAAGAGATAATCAAATGCTTATAATGAAATTATTTACCATCATTTTACCTCTTATATCTCCCCTTGCAGATTGCCAAACTAATTTAAGTGCAAAATTAGTGGATTACTTGATTATACATGACAATGGATTTAATGGATTCTTAGCTTGATGATGGATTTTATAAGGCTATATGAGTGCTTGGATAATGCAAGTATGAAGGATTATTATGAATCTCAAAGTCTCAAGTTGGCTTTAAGTTATATAAGTTAGTTTTCATAGAGGGATTGGCTTTCTTATATAATCAATGGGAGGGAAAACCAATGGCTGAAATTTAATTTTGAACCATTGAGATCAATGGCTAGAGAGTTTTGAAGGAATGTTTAATTCCTTGGAAACCTTTAGAATAGAGGATTCTAGAAGAGATGGGTTAAATTATAGGAGATTCTAGAATTCTCCAATTCTAGAGTCTCCATTAATAAATAAGGGTATAAAAATACATAGTTTATTAGGGTGGTAGATGGGTAGGTGAATAAAAGGTATTTTTAAATTAGAAAGTGGGTTAATGGGTAGGTTAGTAGGTAAGTAGGCTTAGTTAGTATGGTAATGAGGGTGATTAATTGATTGTGAGGGTAGAATAAGGTTTGTGAGATGTGGGGGATTTGATGTGGGGATTGGGAAATTAGTTAATTAGCTAGTGAATATAGTTATAGGTTAAATTAATAGAATTAGTAAAATTATTAAGTTGAGTGGATTTATGTGCATATATTTTTCCCCTCTTTGAAAGGCCATTATGAGTGGATAATATGGGAATAATGGTCTTTCAAATAAAAAATCATGATCATGAATGGAAATAGTGTTAGTAGGTATGATTCCCCCTTAAGGGAGAATACAGGGAGAACCTAACATAGATGGTCCCTCGAACAGAAGTCCCAAGGGTGGGATAAGACTAGGAAGACAAGATGGGGTTGGGATGCCCTTGATATTGATGTAGCTATGATGGATGCCCCAAGAATAGATGCTAGGAAAAAAGTGGCTTGATTTCAAGAGATGTGTTCTAAGAAAATGATCAAGATCTAGAAAGGATATTGATTAATAAGACTTATGAAGGTCCTATATGAATATATGGTATAAGAAATAAAGGGATGAAATAGGTTACAAGATGGTGATATTTCTTGTAGCAAGGACACATGCTAGGAAGGGATTGAAATCATATAATAAAGATCAAATGAGTCGATTAATGATAATAATCCACTTGATTTATGACATGTATCTTTAAAAGATGTAATAAATTTGATTGATTGATCTAGGATGGGATGGGGATTGGGGTTAATAGTGTCCAAGATATCCCTAGGCATAAAATCAATGTTAGGTGTTGCCTGCATAGTATTAGAAGACCTCAGATTGATGTAGTTCGGGTATGGAGTAGGTTAGATGATGGTGAAATGGAAAATCCATGCCCCAAGTGTCTTATGGATGATAATTAATGATTAATTAGGTTGACAAAACTTGGGAGTGACAAGATGAGAGAACAAGGGGGTTAGGGGTTAAAGGGGTGATGAGAGGTAAAATAAAAGGGGTTAAATAGGATAAAAGGGGTGATAAGGGGTTCATTTTGACTTTTAACCTTGGTGAAATATTACTCTAAGGTAAAAACATGGATCATATCCTATGAGCTTTGTACCATGGTGAGAAACTCTAGGAATTCTAGAGGCCCAAGGATGTTGGACCACCAATATGTTACTAGCCCCTAATCTAGTAATTTGTTGAATTTATGCATTTATTTCATGCTAGTTAGATTAGATGCACCATGGGTGAAATACCATGACTAAGGGAAATGTCCTCAATCATGTTATTGATCTTGTGACTATCAATAATGCCCCATGAGTTATGATATTATAATACAACAGCTATGGAATTATGGTATTATAATACCACAAGTCATGACTCATGATATTATGGATTAAGAATCTATGGTTTTTCATAACCACAAGGTTATAGTCATGGTTATGCAAAAACACAAAACTCGGTTGGAAATAATGATAAGTTTGCTGATTAGGGAAATTTTGTGAATAGTGATATTGTCATGGGTGGTTAAGGGATGAAGGATATAAGGATAAGTTAAGGGTTTTAAGGGATAAAAATTAATGGTGAGAGAATTAGATGAGAGGAAGTGATAAGGTTAGTTAAGATTATAATTATTTAGGTTAGGATGGATTAGGGATAGTTAGGTTTAAGTTAGATGATTAGGGGGGAGGAGATTTAGGTTTGAGGATAAATGGGAGTGGTAAGTAGGAGGGATGGGTAAGTAGGATTAATTAGGATGGGTAGTTAGTTGATTAAGGGTGTAGGTAATTTAGGGAAGGGGTTTAGGATAGGTATGTATTAGGTTAAATGATTGGATATAAGGTAGTGTTGGTTAGGTTAGGAATGGATTAGTTAGGATTAGTCAAGGAATGTTAGTATGGATTATAGGTTTTTAGGGCTTGGGGTGTAAGGTTTAGGATAAGTAAGATTGGGATGTTAAAAATGAATGCATGATGGAATAGGGTTAGTGATGGTTTGTGTGATTAGTATAAGAGGATTTGGCCATGATGACATATTGATTATAGAATCTTGAGGTACTTCATGAGATATATCAATTAACCCCTATGGACTATGGTTTTTTAGATCTAGGGGGATTCTATTATGTAGCTACATTTATGGTGGTATAGATTGATTATGCCTTGATTACTAGATTTATGGAGTGATGGAACTCAGAGATGTGTACCTTCCACTTCATTATCAGAGAGATGATGGTTTTGTTAGAGGACCTATATCACATTTTAGATTGCTAATGATAGGGGATAGGATCTACTGTGATCACACACACTTAGTGTGATAATGCAAAGACTGGAAGGAGGGTTATGAGTTGGTATGTGGGACTAATGAGTGGATATTGATAGATGCCTATGAGAGGGTACCATCAATTGGTTAACACTAATGGTGATGTCTCTTGTTACCAACATACTTTTGCTAGATAAGAGTATATAGTGGTTTTACCTATGACTTGGAGATGTGGTTTCTAACATGGTTTAGGATTTAAGGGTGTTTGCATGGGGGCCAGTGGTATTGGCTCATCTATATCATGAGTTGAACTTGGGGACCTATAGGAGAGCTATGAGACTAGGTCTATTACTTTTATTACAAATTTAGAGCTGGGAGCACATAGGTATCTAATAAGCACTAGGTACTTGGGTAGCTAGAGAACCTTAAGAACCTATTATCTTTAGATGGTATATTTTATTGGTTATAAATAGAGGCCCTGCTAGGGAGATGAGATTTTAAAAAAATATTTTTATAGGTTGTATCTTGAGCATATCACTTGGATGTCATACATGGGATGTTAATTTGGTTGGGAGGATGAGGCTAAGGTAACATAGTGTTTACTGATAGAGTGTTACCTGATAGATTAGAGGGACTTAATCAGAGATTGATACAAACCCAACCATGTTCATATATAGTTTAGTCTCCCACAAGATGTTCCAAGTGAGGAGTACATATTTTCACAAAGTGACCAAGAGAGGTCATAGTGGGGGAGGGTAGTGGATAGAGCTATAACATGCATAAATTATGATAGCCTTGCCCTAAAATTATGGGATTTTGAGACACCTATACTAGATCTAGGTGTGCCAACAATGTATACTGCATGGTGTGATTAGGGGATATTGGTAAGGTTGCTCAGGCATAGGCTATGGTATGGAGGGGAGTGGTTAGGAGGGTTTTATAGGTATAGGTAAGGCTATAGATATGGAGGGTATAATTCCTAATGTAGGATGCCTAGGATGGACAAAAGGGCCATATGTTATGGAGGTAGATGGGGGTGATGGTGATCAAGGATATATTATGGATTTGGCTAGAGGGAGTGGGACCCAAGTTAGGGGGAGTGGTACATAGGTTGGGGTGGTTGGGACATTGGCTAAAGCAAGTGGGAGTGGTGATGGGGAAGGACCAACCTAGTAATCATTGATTAAGGATGAGAGATATCTATTAGAACATCTAAAGATAGAGGTAAAAGCATGGATCTTGGAGATAGTATGTATTACCAAAGAGAGAAACTAGCTCTAGGCCTAGTAAAGGGTTAGATAGCAAGAGGGATGGGTAGTTAGGCTAGAAATAGGCACATGATACTAGTTTATAGGGATAGGTCACCTCATTGTAGGCTCATATAGTTATGTTATATAACTAGATTTGTAGTTGAGACACACATATTATTGGGCTTTAAGTATAAATTATCTAGATGCAGATTTAGATCAAAGATTGGATAGGAGAGGTGCAAGTGACCAAGAGGGCCAAAGAGGAGGCAGACACAACTATGTTAGTAGGTGGGATGGGGGATGTTATGCAAAACATCATGATGTTGATGTGTGAGGCTAATTACTATAGAGACTTGTACGAAGCAATAGTTCCAATTGAGTAGTGTAAACCTACATTTAGAGCTAGTTCATTATAGTCAATACACTAGTGCCCTAAAGGATGACCAAGATCCTAGCTAAGACTATTTGAGGTAGTACTTATGGATTTTTTATTGTAACACATTTATTACCATGAGGCCCTTATACTGTATATATATTTTGACATGGAATCCATGTGGATTTTTTTATATATGATGGTATTATTTATGTGATGTGATGTGTTAGACAGTGATGATTATGATTTTTTGATATGCATTGATTGTGGATATTTATATGTTACATGATATGATGAGATGGATTTGTTTATGGGTTAAATGGAGTAAATTATGTATTGGATTATTTGCATAATGTTATATGAAGTGATGAGATGGATGTATTTATAGATTAGATGGATTAGATAGATCTATTGGATTATTTGTATAATGTTATATGATGTGATGAAATGGATGTGTCTTGTATGATTAAATGTCATGGTTATGATGTGATGTGAGTAGGTAGTTATACATTGATGTATGAATTTGATTAAATGATGTGATAGTTATGGTGATATGGTAGATAGATGATTATTTATGAGTTGATAGATATGTGGATAGATTAGATGGATGTTAGATATGGATTTAATGATATGATAGATAGATAGATAGATAGATAGATAGATATATAGATAGATAGATAGATAGATAGATAGATGGATGTATATTTATGTGATAAGGTTTTAGGATTTGTGGATGATATGTAACTTATGAAATGGATTTATATGGATGTAAAATTATTCAATGTTAATGAGATGTGTTGATTTGAAAAGTTAAAATGGAAGAAAATGTTAATCAATGTGCTAAATAAGGTTTAACCCATTGTTAATTTTTTTATGTTTCAAAAATTAAATAATAATCCTCCTACACCAAGGAGGTGGGATAATGATGGGATGGTAGGATGATTAGGTTAAATAGTGATGGTTATGTTGGATGATGATAGCATTAAGGGGGAATGGGATGAGTGGAAATTTTTTAAGCCATTAAAAATGTATGCAATCCATTTTAATATTTCATTGGTGAATAAATTTGTGTCAATGACATGATTTAAGTCAAAGGTACATTAAAATATGTTGTGTGAAGAACTACGTTGTGAAGTGAATTTATCCAAGATAAGTTTGGGTGTCACTTAAACCATCCTTATTCTTATTAAGTTATCAAGATAAAAAATACATACATAAGATAATAAGAATATCAAAATAAATAGGATATTATAATTAATATATACAAGACCAAATGATATATCAAATAACCACACACATTTAAAAAAATCATCCACACACACACACACACACACACATGGATAAAAGACAAAAAAAGACATTAAAATAGAGGTAGAAACAAACAAAATGGATATATAAGTGATAATATTAGGTGATTTCAATAGAATGATTGTGGACAATGGTCTGAATGATTACTTGAGATATGTAAATAAGGTATAATATGCCCAAAATTATTGGATTGGAACATGAATCTAATTGAATCAAAAGTAATTGTATGTGGGTCATAGGATAATAAATAAATATTTAGTGGCATAATGCACGTTGGACCCTAAATGGAGACATATTATTAACCCTTCCATAATGATAAAGTTAGTGGTAACTTGTAGGCCATGGCTTAGAGATAGCAAGAGATAATTGACAATAACATTAGGTGGAGGATAAGAGGAGATGCACTCACCAAATTAGATTGGATGGGGATGATAGGATGGAGGATATATATGAGATTGTGATAGGATGGAGGATATATGAGAGTGTGATAGGATGGAGGATATATATGAAAATGGATAAAAAGACTACAAAATACTCCTCAATAGACATTCCCCTCACACAAAAAGTAATGACCTTTCTCCATTTTAAAACATCTATCTCATATTATTGTATAAACCTATAATGGGTTCCCACTTATAAGACCAAGGTCAGGAATCGGTAAATGAAGTGAAATGAGAAGTGTGGAATGGAAATGGATATGCCCCTAAGAGTGGGGACCCATAGATGGAAGTAAATTGGATCCTATCAAGTATAGAAGTATTTTAAATGAATTATATTAAGTGGATCATGGATCTCATCACCATCTAAACTAGCTAATCAGTAGGCTCCTAATCCAAGATTAGCAATTATTAAATAGGGCTCGAGCTAATTGGCTTCAAATTTTCCCTTTTTATCCCTATCTGCATTATGTTTTTCTAAATTTCTTTAAGGACTAAATCACCAACCTCAAACTCTCAAAACAATATTTTCTTGTGATATTGGCCTTTTAATCTATTCTAATATGCCTGAAGGTGATTTGGGAATCTTTGATGATTTTCATCTAAAAATTCTAATTCTTGTGGCCTTTCTTATCTAAAATTGTGATCAGTGATGATGCCCCATAATGATATGTGTAAAGAGGGAAGTTCCACTTCTACAAGAAAGATGGCTTCTATTCCATAAACCAAAGAGTAAAGATTAACCCCAATGGGTGTTCAGACACTTTTTTGATAAGACCAAAGAGTAGGATATAATAGCAAGTGTTAGTTTCTTCCTACATCATTTATTATTTTCTTGAGAATCTTGATAAGATTTTTATTTGTAGCTTTAGCCTATCCATTCCCCTGGGGGTAATAATGTGTGAAAAAGTGTTGCTTTATATGACAATGATTAAAAAATTCATTCACTTATTTATTTTTAAAGGACTTGTTATGTGATAAGATGTTGGTAGAAATGTTAAAATGGCAAATGATCTAATACAAGATAAATATAGAAATCTAGAGACCTATAGTATAAGTAAGTAGCATAAATTATACCCATTTCATAAAATAATCCATGGTTTTAACAATAAAATCATGTCTATTAGATGATGTGGGATTTATCTTTCCAATCAAATCTAGTCCCCATATAGAAAATGGCCATAGAATCATAACGGGTTACAATTCTTATGTAGATGCATAGATAATATTACCATATTTTTGGTAGGCTACCTATTTTTACACATATTGGTAGGCATCCTATTCTATGGTAGGACAATAGCATTCAATCTAGACTAATTTCTTAGCTAGGGCCATTCCAGTAACATGGCTGCCATAGGTACCATCATGGACCTACTTGATTTCACGAGAAGCCTCTTCTAAGATCAGGCATATCAACAAGTTCCCATCATACCTCTCTGATAGAACATGCTACTAAGGATAGTGTAATGGGAGCTACAATATATGAAGGCCTTTTGTTGATGGTGATTGAGTTTTAGTGGAAGGATGTTATTATTTATATATATATATATATATATATATATATATATATATATATATATATATATATATATATATATATCATGATACCAGGGGAATCTAAGATTAAGAATAGCATAAATTTGTAGAGGAACCATAAATTGATGGGCCAGTAAGATCAGATGTTCAATCAAGAAATTTACTTCAAGGATATCCTTAGGAAGGTTGATTAAAGACCTAATAGTAACCATATAATTAGTTTCCTTATTACTCCCTTGTGGCACTTGTTCAAATGTAATAGACTAAAAAATCTATTTTAACTAATCTACCAACTTCTTATAGTTTCTTTCATCATTTTCCATTCTTGTGCAAATGGGGGATTCCCAAGGGGATTAGAGGTTTGGGCATGACTTATGTGTGGTATATTGGAGTTGTGGATATTTTATCTTGGGGAATATGGTCGTTGATTTTGGGTATGAAATTGGGAGGGTAAAGAATTAATTTTTATGTGAGTTTATCTAATCGATCCTTTAGGGTAGTTTATATCCTATTAACCTTGCTTTGGTTATTTTAGAGAGGGAATTATTGTTATTAATCTTCAAGTTCTTGTTCATGGTCTACAATTTCATCTTATTTGGGTGCTTTATTAGTGTGGACATGTTGATGGGGAGTGTTAGGTTGAATGGATGGGTGAACTAAATGTTTTAAAAGGTCTTGATTAAAGTTTGGGGGTAGTGTGCCCCCCATTCCAATGACCTGACCTAGAATATGATCATGGTTTTTGTATATATACTAATCAAATAATTATCTAACTTCATCACAATAGAATAAGTCATTTATAAATTAGTCATATTATCCTCCAAGAGCATGCATATCATTATGTGTATCATCATGATCCTACTTTTGATTGCCTAAGTTCCCCAAGAATTCATTATCTTAGTTGGATCCTTATCCCATTATAAGAAGTTGGGCATGGATTTTGATTGGAATATTGGATGGAAAAATTGATTAGGTGTGATGGGAGATGATGTGATTTTGAATACTAATTTGGTCTAAAAATCAAATCTAAATGTGGTTAAATAAGATGTGGTAATTTAAATTTAGAGAGATGTGAAGATTAGAGTGACCAAGGATTACAAAAAAACCAAAACTCTACAAGAGTTTAATATAATAAGGAGACTAAGGGGATGACATGATAAATTACCTTTCACACTATTAAAGGAATGATTGGATGGGTGTTGAGTATGAATAGTCAAATAATAAGGAAGTGATGGGTGTTAAATTTAAGACTTATCAAGGTTATGTATGTTGATAATACCTAGTCAAAGGATGATAATGAAGAGGGGAGAGATGGGTGACCACTAATATTTGGTTTTAAGACTATTATTGTATCTAAAGGTGTGAATGGATGATATGAGATGAATTCTTGATGTAGTTTAAGAACGAGTTTTGATTCTATGGGTGTTAATATTTTTTAAAACAAAAATGGGGGTGTCCAACTTGGTTCACAAACAATACATTTTTAAGCACAACATGTAAATAGCACACTTATCAATAAATCCTAATTTAGTAAAATAAAAAGGGTGTGTAACCCAACATTAAAAATATCTAATAGCTTTATGGGTGAGGTTTTAGGCCAATAACCCATTATGGAATCAACTGGACCCTCTCAGCCCTATCTACACTTAATGGATTCTTAGTAGCTAATCCTTACTCTAATAGTGAAACACATATTATGGATGAAATGTCCTAAGCTAGGTTTCCAAATAGTTTTCTAGGGGATTTCCCAATATACGTGAAGGTATAATGGGGCTCAAGTTTGTATAGGGTGTTATCTAATGCTTGGTTCAGAGAATTAACTCTTCCCCTTCATAAATGACCTATATAGGGTCAACCACTTAGCCTAGTGTCAATTGTCCCCAAAATTTATACTATACCATAACATGGAGTTTGGTTGGATGCATAGTGATGAAATCTATGGAACTAAACCCTAGTGACTAATCCCATGGATGGGGATGAATTCCATGTCACATGTTATCCTAGACTCAATGGGTTAACTAACAAGAAACAACATGATTGATTCAAATCAAATCACACAAAAAAAATCAAAACATATACAAGCAACAAGACAAAAATATAGAATTTTAGCACCCCTCCTACAAACAAAAAGGTTAGGAAAACAAATGGGGTGTCTTTGTCTTGAGAGGTCCTACACAAAAAAAGTGTTAGTATTTTGATTCAAGAGAAAACCACTACTCCCTTATAAAACTACAATTACATAGTTAGTTTGAAAGTAAAATCATAAATAGAGACTATGATATTATAACTATTAAGCAAAAACACAAATCATGAGTATTAATATTATAGTAGATAGCTAACTATGGTAGTCAATAAATAGGCTCTTACAAAACCATAACTGTTAGTGCAAAACCATGACTTTCAATGCAATGTTACAACTTTGAGATTAGGAACATTGAAATAAAGCTCAAAAACAATAAAGTCTTTGGTTTTTAACTGATGTAGATAGATTATTATCCTAGATATTTCAAAAATATAAAATGCCTAAGAAAACATTGTCACATAACTATATTAAATTTTACAAATTTTGACTATTTATCAAAATATTTAATAAAGGATATCTAGATGAGATATTTTTAAAAATAATAAATAGATAGAAAAAAAATATTTTTATTATATTTTCACCTAAAAATTAATTAAAAAGTTAAAATAGTGAACTAAATTGCACCCTAAAATTACCCAATTACATTGTCGACAATGAAAGAATAATATTACTAATAGTAAAGCAAAATCATAGATCATGATTAGTGATATTGTTGTAGGAGTTTTAATAAGTTAATGATTTACTATTTAATTTTTTAGATGATATAATTTATACCTCCTCTTCCTTTCAACTTGTACATAGCAAGCTCAAAATCACCCTTTTCAAGAGCACAGTTAGCCAAAACTCAAAAAATTTGGACTCAAAGTAATCAGATTGGATTATCAAAGAGATTATATGATCACTAATTATGTTGAAAATAGATAATGATGACCTTTCACCTAAAAATTAGAGACTAATAGGATATATTTTACTATTTTGGACAAAAACCACAATATCATGACTTGCGATTGTGATATCATAACTTTTAGATCAATTTTATAAATCTTAAAATAACGATATCACTCTTTAGTACATAAGAATAAGATTCTAGACCAACACTATTTTCCCCTACACATTGAAGGTACAAACCACTTCTAGACAATACAAAATATATAAAACATCTCTACACAGAGGTTAGAAATAGAATAAAAATAATGATATTAAGACAACCCAGAAACCCTATAAAATTATAACTACAAATGCAATATCATGATTATTAGAGAAATGTCACTACTTTAAAAGTATTGATATTAAATGAAGTTAATTACCTTCCAAAAACAAAACCATTATTATTTAAATTCATGATTAATGTAATATCACTTAAATATTTATAATATCACGACTATAATATCACAAATACGAGTGTAATATCGTAATTCTCTTACACATGATGATTTTATCAAATCGATTCTTTTCTTTTTATCCAAGTGTACTTAAAAGATACTAAATCACTTCTATAAATATCAATATGTTATATTTAGGAAGTATATCCCACTGTGGTCACCAAAATGTAGTAAGAAGTTTGGATTCTTTGTATATTACTATTTTTGGCAATAAAACCCAAAATGCAAACAACATCAAATAGAGAGGATAAAGAGATAATAATATGTTTACAATGAAATTAATTACCATAATTTTACCTCTTATATCTCCCCTCCAAGATTTCCAAGCTTATTTGAGTTCAAAATAAGTGGATTATTGGATTACTTGATTATGCTTGACAATGGCTTCAATGGATTCTTGGCTTGATGATGGATTTGATAAGGATATATGAGTGCTTGGATAATGCAAATATGAAGGATGATTATAGATCTCAAAGTCTCAAGTTTTATTCAAGTCCTCTAGGTTAGTTTTCATGGAGGGATTGGCTTGTTTATATAAGCCATGGGAGGCAAAATCAATGGCTCAAATTTAATTTTGAGACATTGAGATCAATGGCCAAGGAATTTACAAGTAATTTTTAATTGCTTGAAAAAATCTATAATAGAGGATTCTATTGGATAAGGTTTAAACTAGAAGAGATTATATAATTATCAAATTCTATATCTCCAATAGGGAATAGGGGTATTATAATAGCTAGTTTAGTAAGATGTTAGATGGGTAGGTACATAAAAGGTATTTTTAAATTGGCAAGTGGGTTAATGGGTAGGTTAGTAGATAAATAGGCTTAGTTAGTAGGGTAATGAGGGTGATTAATTGATTTTGAATGTAGAATAAGGTTTGTGAGATGTGGGGGATTTGATGTAGGGATTGGGATATTAGTTAATTATTTAGGGAATATAGTTATAGGTTAAATTAGCAAAATTAGTAAAATTATCAGGGTGAGTGGATTTAGGTGCATACACCATCATTTCACACATTTTATAAATAAAGGAAATATATTTTCATGGAATGTATATTGTCAGTAATACTTTGAGAAACTGAAATATTATCTATCTAATCCACCTATTTTGGTTCCACCTAGCCCAAGAAAACCATTGCTTTTCTATATTTTAGAAACCCAATATGACTTAGGGGTACTCATGGCACAACATGATGATAAAGGGAAATAAATAATAGTGTAATACTTGATCCAAACATTGGTCATATACGAACATAATTACACATCCATTAAAAAATCTTGTTTAGCCATGGTGTTTGTAGCCCAAATATTATAAAATTACATGCTCAATAACAAGACCATAATCATTTCCAAAGTGGATCCTCTCAAGTACCTACTTTCCAAGGTAGCATTTATTGGTCATATAGCCAAATTAGTAATACTATTAAGTGAGTTTGAGATCAATTATATACATCAAAATGTCATTAAGGGGCAAGTTCTTATAGATTAGCTTGTAGAAGCACCCCTGATAGATACCAAACCACTTATGTTCTATTTTCCTGATGAGTCCATCATGACTCTTGAGGACACTTCTTCTGAATCAAAACATTGGATACTCTATTTTGATGGTTCCTATACTTTCACAGGCTCTAGAGTTGGCATTCTATTCATAACACTACAAGGGGATCTCATTCCCAAGGCATTTCATATTAGTCTCACTTGTACCAATAACATAGCTTAATATGAGGATCTTATTATTGGACTTCATCTATAAGTATAATGGAACATCAAACATACACACGTTCATGGGGATTCTTAGTTGATTATATATTAGGTAATAGAGTAGTACCAAATAAAAGATGACAAACTTATTCTATATAAGAATATGGTGGACAATCTACTACAAAACTTTGATTACATCCAATTTGAGAAAATTCCAAGAAACAATAACATGATTTTTAATGCAATGGAAACTTTAGGTTCATTAATGTCAATTACAGATCTTGTTCTTGATTACTAGTTCCTTATCAAACATCTCTTAAGGTCATATCATAAATTTATATTATCTAAAATGGTATGTGATGATGTTGGTGCCAATACATCTTAGTACACTAAAATATTTGCCTATATCCATGATAACACTATCCCTCCTAACCTTTCCCATAAAATACAAAAAAATTTCAATGATAATACCTCTTGTTATACTGTACTCGGTGCCACTCTATCATTAAGGATATGATGGAACTCTACTTCATTTTTTATCTTTAGTAGAGTCACAATTGGTAGTTAATGAAGTATACAAAAGGATTTAATGGTCCCATAATAGTGGTGTGGTCCTTACAAATAAACTCTTTCATATAGGGTATTACTAGCCCACCATGGAGGTTGATACAACTAATTACATCAAAAAGTGTGTGGCTTGTCAGAAACATGCTAATATTATTCATCCTCTAATCTTATAATTTAATGCCAATTAGGAATTATTTCAGAACAAAAATAAAAATTTGATCAAATTATTCAAGATTATCCACATTCCTTTACCCAATGGCCCTTGCTAGATCTTAGGGATTCAAACCCTTCCTACTTGGGAGAACTTGATGAGCTAGTCCAACTATCTGATGAAGATAAAGATCAATGTACTACTCTACCTACTATTTTAGAGCATGATTCTACATTAATTATGGAAGACACCACTAAATTTAATATTGGAAAACTTGATGCTCTTAAAGGGATCAAACTAGGAGCATCCCTCATAGAATAAGAATATGAAGTCCTTATTGTTCTTCTTTATGAATTTGTAAACATTTTTACTACTTAGGCATTGTGCCTTCATATAGTTATTCTCTCATTATTATACTGATTATCTAATGAATCTACATTCAAATCAAGCCATACTCTTTATTTATTACTTACTAAACTAAAATCAATGGCATTCCTCCTCAGACACGTTCAAATTACATGCCCAATTTCCCCATAGTTTCTACACACTACTATAGGTTATGCTAGCTAATACATGCTCCATCCTACATCAATGGCTATTGGTGGGTGTATTTTACTCCCATATTCCACATGCCTCATCATAGGAAAAAACTCACTCTACTTTTTGCCTTACACCCTACTCAATTGATGCATCCTTTACATTTGTTTACTCATTATATTAAGCCTATATGAGTTGCACATGTCATCAAATCATCATGCATACCCTTGGATAGTGGGGATTCCCTCCATAAAAATCCCATAATTATTCATTTTACAATGGCCTTGGGTTTTGGTATCTTGCTCTGCATCTTACATAGTTAAACTCTTACCTTCTTCATTGAGATTGACACTGAGGGTGAGGGTGAGGCCGAATCTCCATCAATTTTTATTATCATAGTAATTATTATACAAAGTTTATTAGTCAATGTAATTTATGAAATATATACATGTTCACCTCATAGATAATTTTAGGAGGTAGTGTTCATTGATCATCCCCACTTGAGTTCCCCATTGTTTCCATTATGTGCCATTTTAAACCTTTGCACTTATTTGCTTTATTGAGACCCCGTAAAATAGATGAATTCACATTGCAAGTTTTTTCTTAGGATGATGAAATAAGTATCCCTCATGATCATTATTCCTTGATGATGTGTTATACACTACACCAACTAAATACATCCTATGATGTCATTGATTCCATAGAATAATCATGCTACTTTAAATGGTCACATCTACTCACCTTTTGGTGTGGACACGTAACCCTCAATCAAATGGTCATCTTGACAAGGTAATTGTAGCCTAGATTTTAGATTCACTCTATATTACTATTCTTAGCAATTAAAACCTAAAATATACACAACATCAAACAAAGGGGATAAACGAGAATCATATTTCCATGAGAATTCTCACCATCATTTTACCTCTTTGTATCTCATCTCTAAGATTACCAAATGGATGCTTGATACAAAATAGATGGATGTTGGATTGCTTATATTTTCTTTATAATGGCTTCCAATGGACTTTTGTTCTTGATAGTGGTTTTTGAAAAGGGTTATATAGATGCAAAAGAGATACTTGTGGATGCAAGATGGTAAGATGGCTTCAAGTTTTCATGTTAGTTTCATGGAGGAAGTTGGCTTAGTTATATAGGAATGGAAGGAATAATCAATGGCTCAAATTTAATTTTGAGCCATTAAGATTAATGGATAGGATATTTTGAAGGAATTTTAAATTCATTAGAATTCTCTAAAATAGATAGTTATATAGGAAAAGGGGCTAAAATGGAGGAGATTTATAGAATTCTTCAATTTTAGAAATCTCTATTAGGGTTTAGGGGTTTAGGAATATCTAGTTATTAGGGTGGTAGATGGGTAGGTAGAGTAAATTATATTTTTAAATTGGCAAGTGGATTAAGGGGTAGGTTAATAAGTAAATAGGTTTAGTTAGTGGATTAATGAAGGAGATTAATTAGTTATGGGATGGAATAAGGTTTGTAGGATGTAGGAATGGGAAATGGGATATTGGTTAATTAGGTAGGAAATATAGTTCTAGGTTAATTTAGCATGATTAGTGTAATTGTCAAGGTAAGAAAATTTAGGTGCATACATTTTGCCCCTGTTTGAAAGGGAATTTTGAGTAGATAGGAGGGAGGGAGTAATGGTCTTTAAAAGAAGATCCATAATCATGTGGAATCAATGTTAGATGGTGTTAGTAGATATGATGCCCACTCAAGAGAGCATGTAGGGAGAAACAACCTGGATGGTCACTTGAATAAAATTCTTGGGGGTGGGATGAGACTAGGATGAGAAAAAGGGTTTGAGATGCCCCAAGTAATGACATAGATATGATTGAGATGCCCCAAGTTTAGAAACAAGGGGATAAAGTGGCTCAATTATGAGATGGGTTGTAGATAAGTGACCAATGTCTAAAAAGGAATTAGATTGATAAGACTAAATTCTTGAGATGAAGATATTATCTAGTAAATAAAAAGATGGGATGGAGATAAGCCAGTGATAAGTCCCATAGAAAAGACATATGTCAGAGATGACTTGAATATCGATAATGGAGATAAAAGTTGTTAATTAATGATAGGGATCCATGTTATGTAAGATGCATAGATTAAAATTATGTATGATTATTGAGTGATTAGTTTGGTGATGGGATGGGATGATGGATTAATAGGTTTGAGCTATCCATGGGCATAAAATCATGACTAGGTGTTTCCTACATAGTCATAGGAGACCTTAGACAAATGTAGTTCTGATTCATGATTAGGATGGACAATGCCCCATGTTTTAGGAATGATAGTGAATGACTAATTGGGATATTGGAGGGATTTAATAGGATTTAGGTGTGTAAAAGTCATGAGAAAAGGATTTTTAGGGGTTAAAGGGGGTAAAAGAGGGGGGAGGGGGGTCAAATAGGATAAAATAGTAAAAATGGATTAATTTAAACTTTTTTACCTTGGTAAAAAATTGACTCTGAGCTAGAAACATGGACTAAATTCCCCAAGCTTCCCATCATGGTAAGAGAGTCCGAGAGTTTTAGAGACCCAAGAATGTTACACCACCATTGAGTAGTGAACCCTTATCTAGTGTTTTTATTATTATTTTATTGAATTTTTAGATTTTGGCATGTGAATTAGGTTAATAGTGATGTGAGTACAATACCATGAATGAGAGTAGTGCCCTCAATCATGATATTAAAGTTTTGACTCATGACATTATGTAAGAAAAGGCAATATTACAATACCATAAGACTAAATTTATAGTATTGTAAGACTGCAAGTTTAAAGCTATGATGTTGTAATACCACAAGTCTAGACTTGCATTTTTACAA